>CAOKZL010001014.1:600000-838318 GCA_948472985.1 Iguana delicatissima | reverse complement strand
TCTAGAGGAGAATGTCAAGTAATGAGTCCAAGAGCTAAAACTGAACAGGCAGTGGATCATGCAATATTACTATATGATCCTAAACATACAATCCTGTGTTTCAGAATGGCCAAGATGAAGTCTCAACCTAAACCCCACCAAAACATTTTGGGAGGATTTAAGGTGCAAAGAAACTGAAATATTGAGATGAAGCAGTTCTATGTGGATGAACATGCCAAAATCCCTCAACACAGATGCAAAAGACTGATAAAAAGCTAGAAGAAGTGCTTACTTAGCTGCTACTCATGGAATTCCATCAGATACTGAATCTAGCAGGATCACATAGTTGAGCCCACATACATACTGACTGCTGAAACTAGTTGTGGAGAAATAATAAATAATGTTGGCAACATGTCACACCTGTGTGTCATTTGTTTAATCAGCTTATTGACTGTTGTTTGTTTTAAGATTGTGGAGTTATGTTGAAATCTAATAGCGTTTTAGGTTGGAAACTTTTTTCACATCACTGTATATTTTCGTAACCAACCCAAATTGATTCATTGACATGCGTCTGCACTGGGTCAGGCTTCCTTGGAAGTACTGCATTCAGTTCTGGGTGGTTCATTTTAAGAGTGCTATAGACAAGTTGGAACAGGTTCAGATAAGAGCAATGAAAATGATAAGAGGTGTGGAGAAGAAACCATATGAGGAAAAAGGTTGAAGGAGCTGGGTGTGTTCACCCTGGTAAAGAGAACACTGAGGGATGACATGACTGTACTCTTTAAATATGTCAAGGGCTGTCACAGGGAAGAGGCTGCAGGCCTGATCTCTGTTGCCCTGGAGCGTAGGATATGAGAGTAGATTTTCACTGAAAATTAGAAGGAATTTCTTGACAGTAAGAGTAGTATGGTAATGGAATCAATTGCCTTAGGAAGTGGTGTGGTGGTCTCCTTTTCTCAACACCTTCAGAAAGAGGCTGGATAGCTCTTTCTGTGGATGCTTTAGCAGGAGAGTCTGCACTGAGCAGGGGGATTGGACTAATGGCTCATGAGGCCCTTTCCAGCTCTATGATTCTATGACTTTTTGACTCTGTGACCATATACCACCATATTACTGTAATTTTTAAGCAAAGAATTTCCATTTTTAGAGCTACACTTGGGCTGGTTTAATACAGTAAACAGGAATACATGAAGAAAACTTCAGAACTTTAAGGCGTGCATACAAATATTTTCATTCTCCATCCACCTATGCCCATTTTTTAACAAAATGATGGAAGATTTTAATTTCAGAGGTACAGCCATATCAACAGAGCATAAAGTGGACCTTTCCCTTTGTAAAAGCAGGAGGTTGCCTTGTTCCAGTCAGATAATTGGTCAATCAATTTCAGTATTGCTTACCATAAATTAAAGAGCAGTTCTCCAGGCTTTCCCCCAACTCAACTGGAAGTGTCAGGGTGCCTTATCCCATTGTTCCTTCCGTGTACAAACTCTGTGTGTCCGTCCAGAGTAATAATTAAGTATGCAACTCAATCATCAGACTATATTTTAGATTTCATTGTATAAAAAGAAAAGACAATGACTGTATTAGGTACAAACAATATGGTGATGTTAATTCATTTGGCACTTCAAATACGTCATGTAAATCTGCAGAAAGTAGCATTATGATACAATTAAGCTGACAAAAGGAAGAACAATTCAAGAAGATATTAATGTGAAACTGTTTCACTTCTGCTTCTGAGCAAATGTTTTCATAGAAAATATATGTATTATAAAAGCCAAACGCTATGAATTAGAGTGGCCTAAGAAAAGCTTTATTAATGTATCTACTGACACAAAAAAACAATATCCGCAAGGTATCTGTCCTCTGTGGAAATGTCATTTCACATCTTCTATGTTACATGAGAATACTTCACTATTCCTTCAGGGTATTTCTACCGAGCAACAAAAAGCAACCTCCATGCTACAGGAATTACTCCAGTGACTTTGTATAATAATTTTATTCAATAAAGTGCTCTGCCTAAGCACTGAAAACATCTACAATGTAGAAATAAATTGCACTGGACAATATGTTGTACATGCATGGTCACAGGAACAATGCAAATTTCATCTGCCTTCTGCAGCTTTCTTTTTAAAATGCTGAAGATCTCCATCAATGCCATCTAGCACATTTCTATTTCATAAAAAACACCCCAAACCAAAGCTTATACACAGAAAATGATTCCTAAGATAAAGCTGCAAATCTTTGTCAAGGCAATTCACTCCCCCCACCCCCACCTCAAGATCTCTTGTTGCCAGCACCACTGATTTCTTACCAAATGCTCTTCTTTTTCAAAAGCCCATTTTCATTTAAATATGGTATATGCTGATTTACAAATAGATGGGGGTGGCTTCTTTGTGTATGTATCTTTTTAAAATTTTAAAAAATGTACTTTTAAAGTGTTTTAACTGTTGGACATTTCAACGCTGTGCCATGAAAGTCCAGTGCCACAAATGGCAGCATGGCACAGTCTTCCACAGGTTCTGGGGACGTAGCCTCTAGACTGGCGGAAGTGGTCCACTATGTGATAGATGACAAATGGGGGAAGGGGAAAAGGTCATCATTCTGTAGCGTAGGAGTTTACAATGAGTTTTCAAATGGAATACAGGAGGACATAGTAAAGCTTGATCTAATTGTCTGCTATGTGCTTTTCAGGTAGCACCTAGAACTGTTGGGATAAAGAGACTCAAATAATGCTTGATCCTCATTTTTGACAATGTAGAATCCAGATGCTATCCCATTCTGTCTCCATCCCTCAGCAAAGCAAGTCATGTTTGTTGGAAGCTACAGATTAAACCTAGATGACTGTGCATTAAGCACAGAATAAAGAAGCAAAGAAGATTCTACTTCTTCAGAACTGTTCCATATCATTCATAATTTACAAGGATTGACAAATGCAGTCACCAACTTGTCACTGGAAAACATTATTTTAAATATTCTGCCAAAAACTCTCTCTCCTTTTCAGACTACAAACATCACACTGTCCTTACAAGGGGTTCACAAAACAGAGATACCTGCCAAGATTTTTTTAGCATTACTCTAAGATTAAATGAGATAAAGACAAAACTATAACCAACACAGTGTATAAGGAACAGAGGAAGACTGGAATTTACACCCACTCTCACGCTGGCATTCTGGGAAGGATCTCCAAAGTACAGAGTCCTGACATGAGCAAGATCCCATCCACTCGGAAAAGAGCAACTAAAGTTTTTAATGATTCCGCATCTCAAAAATAACTTCAGAATTATTTTTAAAAAATCAATGTTTCACAAGACTTTTTTCAACTGCTGTGTCCTTGGTACTAATTCTATGGATGACAGTGATAATGAAAGTCTGGGTTCCACTGGAGAAGGAAGTAAAAACATATTTCTACCAAATGATTGTGCAGATTTACTAAAATTGCCTAGCATGGATTTTTGTGCAATTGGTAATACTCAAGGCCAATCTGATGCTCTCATGCAATATTCAGTTTTCAGGAAGACAGGCAGAAAATTTTGCCACAATATAAACTGAATAAAGAAACGCTTCTAACTTACTCCCTTGAAACAGCTTATTGTGGCAGTTTCGCTGACATGTTATCAGTAAGAAGATCGGTGGGATGACTGCCATCCAGAATAGTTTCACAAAATAAAAATCTATCATACTTCTATAAAGAAATGCCTTATAAAGACAGCCTGGTGTGGTACTATAAGCGCCCTGCTTGATTACGGTCTTAAATTAGGTAACAGAGCAAGAAAATGTTTACTTGGATATTAAAAATATACAGAGAAACATGTAATGATGAGTCAGTAAGAATGATCACAAAATGATGGGGAGACATTTTGGATGACAATGATATTTCTCTTTTTAATCCTCTGTTGACTGGTGTTACACAGGAGCAAGCAAAAAAGCATAAACATAAAATTTTAAAAATATAGTTATCTTCTGTACACCTACATTCTGTACATTCTTCCAAATGATCTGTGAAGAAACCATTGACTCAACAAACAGAAATCCAACTTCCTCAAACATGACCACTGCCTGCTCACCTCACTCTGTATCACACTTCTATTGTACAAATGGGCATCATAAGACAGTCTTATACCAAAATTAAGGAATAAATATATTAACAAAATTGATTTTTTTTACAAAATACAAGTAGGTTATATCTCAAGAATATCTTTGAAAATATAGTACTATCAACACGTGTCTTAAATAATGCTCTTAACAGTCATTCAGTTTTCAAAGATATAGCCCCTACTCAGGCTAAAATACATTACTCTGATGCATGCCATCTTCACAGAGATGGTAGACAGTTATACACTGCAATATATTTAAATCCAGCAAATCCAATCTTACTTAGAAGTTGGAGTGGTGAACCTTTGTCAGTATATTCTTGTTTAACAGAAAACACCCCGCTACCATAACTATGACAATGAAAACAAGAAGGGAATTGTTCTTTCTCATGCAGCTAATAATTCCATAGGAAGGGCAGGCCTGCTCAGCAAGCCACAAGTCATTTAAGAGCAAGAAATTTCATGGGATCAACTACTCCATTACATTTTTAAAAAGTTTGACAGTCTAGAGAAGGTTTATTCAAATATAAGAGCTTTATTACGGGAACAACACAAAATTGTCCACGTGTGTTACAAGCCTGCCCTAAAACATTTTATTATAGCAGCTTATAAAATCTATTTATTATGAAAATAATGCTGATCAAATATAGACTCCCTCCCTAGCATTAGCTCCTTGAGCAGCCAAAAAAGGGGAGTTGTTGGGAGAAAGTTTAAATCTAATCCAACCAACAAGAATAGAATCCGGACATGGAACAAGAATGTAGCATAGCAACCACTCTTCCATTCTCTATCCTGAAGAGCTGTCTCCACTCTTTTCCTCTATCCTCATCTGCTGCAAATTTTCTGCACCTGCCATATCCTTTTGATCCACGGTTTACTTGCAAAGCGTTCAGACCACAGTTTTCTGGAAGTGTGTGTGAACAGAAATTAATGCACATCTTTCAAGTATGACTGTATTCCTTGTGTTTTTTCCAGTAAACTCATGTTGGGGGAGCCACTGTAAACAAAAGCAGAGTTCTATCACTATTCCCTAGCCCAGGAATGAAGGGCCAAACTAAATGTGACATTGTATCATAGTTTGTCCTTGTGTAGTTAATTTAAAACAAACAAAAAATCAAATAAATAATTATTTAGTATGAAGTGGAAGCCTGAGCCAAATTGAAACTATGAAAAGAAGAGGCATTTAAATGAGAATCATGTCATGTGCACCAATGAAAGCTTCCTTCCAGTTACAAACTGCAGGTGAGGGGATAAGAGAGAAGGATCCTAATTGTTTTCAATGGGAAATGCTCTACAATAGCTTGTTCCCATGCAATATGCTGCTGTGGTTCATACCCCATTTGTATTGACTACCCACTTTTTAAAATGAAATCAATGATACATGGGTATATTTCATGATTGCGACAACCACCTTGGCCCATGTAACTACTCTTGAGAGCTCTAAAAGATACCAGATGTTTTGAAATTCACCTTTCACTTAAACTCACCTTTTAATTTTGATATTACCTAGAAGTTATATTTATAAATTTAAATTTGTTCTAATTCCTTTTGCAAGGTTCGTGAGGACAAAAAGATATCTAAGAAGTTATTCTGGCTACTTCTCCTTTTAGCTGAGCAATGGAGACAAAAATGAAACTAAGAACTTTTCATTCTTTATTATGCATAGCAACTTACAGTAGTGGTACCTCTTTTCTCTATATATATAAGGATAATTTCTTACCTTGATCAAAGGGTCTAGGTGGACTCCATGTGCGAAAATAATCATCCTGTAGCACAAAAAGAAAGCGTGCATTTAGTATACAGAAAAAGGCACAAATACGTGCAGGGGAAAAGGCCTAGAAATACATAAGGAATATACAAACCTCAACTTCCTGCAAGGGGCACGCAGCAAAAAAAGAAACACAAACAAGAAAAAGATATAATTATCATATGGGCACACTAATTGCAGGGAACAGAAAGATCTTTGCTAATGAAGAAAAAAAGAAGAAGCAGCCAGTTCACAAAGCAGATATAGTACCTGATTTGAGAGTCTTTTATCGAGCCTTAACCTTTCAAGTTTCTCAACATAAATGGTCATCATGTCATGAGGTTTCCTCTTTTCTAGTATCCCTTTCTAATATTTTTGGCAGCTGTTTAGCATGGATATAACTAATACATTGAGTACAATTGGTAAGATGTTGCAAATGGTATAATTAAAGACCATAATAGCATTCTTAGTAGCAGATATATGACCATCAACTTGAATGGACTTTCCCTGTACAACTTTCTGATTCTTTCTAAGTTTGCTATTCAAGTAACAGATGTTCAGATGATCTTTATTCTGTTGGAGAAAGCAAAATAAGTATGGCACTTATAAATAATAGGCTTGATGCAAGTTTAGTCATCCTTGGAGTAAACTCATTAACATTCATGCAATTTAACTCAATAATGATTTCAATGGATCTACTCTAAATATTACTAAGGCCCTTTCTGCATGATGATGGCATCCTGGCATGGGGACACAAGAGGAGTGGGACTGTGATGATGCTTCCACATGACATTGTTGCAGTCTCGCCCTTCTCATGTTTCCAGCTGGCACAAATGTGGGGTATACCATTGACAATAGCAAAGCATGTGTATTTCTATACTGCTTATCAGCTAAGTGCTCTCTAACCAGTTTATAATGTGTTAGCAAATTGCCCCCAACAAGCTGGGTACTCATTTTCCTGACCTGCAGAAGGATGAGTCAACCTGGAGCTCAGCAGGACCAAACTCACAACTTTGTGGCTGCAGTACTGGCATTTAACCACTATGCCACCAAGGCTCTTGTTATTGCTATTGACAGAGAAATTCTGTCAATGACCCCTGGTCATGCGAGCCTTCCTTTGCAGCCAGCCACGCAAAAAGGCCGGAAGCATGATCTACACACTTCCTCCTCTACTGTAGCATGGGAAAAAGGCAAGTTGCAGTCTGGGAGGACAGAGTGTGTCTCTCATGCTCCCTTCCACAGGAAGCTGGTCGCATGCAGAAGGGAGCGTTGGGAACACACTCCCACCTGACAGAGGTGCTGTCAGGATTGTGACGGGATGACGCACGAAAGTGTTGTTCTGCAGAAAGGGCCAAAGTCTGGATCCAATCTTATTTTGGAACTATTGTTCTGTGTTAATAATCACAAGAAACTTTCAGCTTACTGCAAACTGAGTAGAGTGCAGTGGTATGTGTTATGAGTTTGATCATCTTGAGTAATAAATAAGATCACCCTTTTAAGCCTGTCAGAATAAAAAAGCTTCTGCCTTCCAACAGAAGAACAGCAAGGAAGGGGGCATTTTTGCCTCTCTTGGAAGGCAGTTCTAGAGGCAGCCACCAAGAAGGCCCTATCTCATATCCCTACCAACTGTGCTTGTGACAGGTAGTGCAGCTGAGTGAAGGGCCTCTCCTAATGATCTCAGAGCCAGGCAATAACAGTCTGATAGATAGCCTGAACCAGAGCCACACAGGTGTTTATAGCTTATTACTTTTCTAGCATTTTTGGCAGTATATGAGGCATCTGGAGAACTTCAGGGCAGTAAAATATGCCCCATACCCACTACAGCTGCCCATTCATGTTCCAGTATGACTCCTCTGTACTGTACCTCTCCCCTTAGCCTTTATTTTTTTTTCTGTTTTAAATCTAAAGGGTTGAATCCAAAGACTTCTTTTGCAGAAAGGGTATGAAAGAAAAGTGCTTTTAAACAGACATCCATAGAATTCATCATTCATGCTATCAACTACTGTAAAAGTGTATAGAACTTTTGAGCAGTTTCTGATTAACTGCAAAATATGGCATTTAGGTGTTAAATATAATCCCTATTGTACACTATATCAGACATTTGCTGCAATATCATATCTGAATTGCAAGTGCCATTTATGCCAAAATGAAACAAAAATATTTAGCCATGTCACTATTCTCTAATTGATTACAGTAGTTAATCATTAGATTAGAATTTTGTGATGTAATGCTTTCCAGGTGAGCTAATATGAAATATTTCATCTGAGGCAGCATCAGAAATGGAAGGCTCTTCTCAGGAACCAGGTCTCAAAATATCACATATCCAAACAGAACATTTAGCATTGCCTTATAGCCACAATCCTTCAAGCTTCCTCACCACCTGAGAACTGGGAGAAGCACTAAGCAGGATTAAATAAATAAATAAAATAAAGAAGCTGCTACTGAAAGCAAAAGAATTTTACTGTGTAAAAGTAAAGCATTCTTCCATTCTACACAGACCCATCTGGATCCCGCCTAGTACATTTACTAAAAATACAAACTCAACATTTGTTATTAGGAGCCCCTGAGTGGATTTTTGTTTGGGGGAGGAACAATGTGCAGAAATTTCTGCACAATTTCACATTAAATATGTTAAATATATTTGCAAGTAGAACTGACTTTGAAATAGATTCAATAACTTTAGCTAGTCCAAACTGCTACAGACAGATGGTTTCCTTGGTACAACAAGGCTGCAAATTCCTTGCTACATCAACTTCACTGACTACCTGTCTATTTCTGTTTGCAGGCCTTGGATGGCTTGGTTCCAGGCTATCTGAAGGAACCTACCTACCCTATCCTCCCCTACTATCCATGACTGCCTGGATGTGAGGGACAGGCACTTCAACCTCAATGAATGCAGAAGCACATCTGGTGAAGATACAAAAGAGGGCCAATAGTTGCTCAGAGTCTATGGAATCCCCTTCCAAAGAAAGCTATGCTACTCATCCCAGCTGTCCTTCCTCGTTTGGGAAAACATGTTTTAATTCAGGTGAACCTTTGGGAATTGATGGACCACTGAGAAAGAAATTTTTAATATCAGAAGGGTATATTGTAGGTTGAAAAAATGAAGACTACATGGAGATGACCAATGAATATCAGGAGCTATAGGCTATTGGCCATTTCCGCACTATAGCAATAGCAATAGCAATGGCATTTATTTCTATACCGCCTATCAACTAAGTGCTATCTAAGTGGTTTACAATGTATTTTAGCTAATTGCCCCCAACAAGCTGGGTACTCATTTTACCGACCTGCGAAAGGATGGAAGGCTGAGTCAACCTTGGAGCCTGGCAGGATCAAACTCACAACCTTGTGGTTGCAGTACTGGCATTTAACCACTGCGCCACCAGGACTACACTGTTATAGTGCTGTTCTTCCACTTTCAACATCCTATGGAATCTTGGGGTTTGCAGTTTAGAGAGGAGCATTTAGAATTCCCAGCCAGAGAGCTCTTTGGTCTCAGCAAACCACAAACTGCAGAATTCCACAGGATGTTGAAAGTGGAATAACAGCACTATAACAGTATAGTGCAGAAAGGCCCTACATTTCAGAGGAAGGAACTAGAAAAACCAACTTTGAGTATTCCTTGAAAATGCCTTGAAATTAATAGGGTTGCCCTAAATCAATAGGCAACCTGAAGTGACACATGTACATGTTTGTGCGTGCACACACACACACACACATAATTCAATGATCAAAAGATCCTACAGCCTACACATGAATGTACTTTTTATAATAAAACTTTAAAAAGATGTAATTTTGGAAATATGTTCAGCTTACATCAATGTACATACATAGGCCATGCTCATAATTCTATGTACTTTTCCTTCTTTTCTTTTCTTTTTTCTTTGTAAACATATTTTTAAAATCCTATTTTTTCAATGCAGAGAGATTTATGTGCCTTTACACAGTAGCAAATTAAACAAAGCAGTGTTCTCATTCTCTTGAAAGAAAATCACAAACACCTGTTTAACACTGAGGCAGTGAAAACAATCCAGGTATGTGTTTCTCCAATTATTCCTTTTAGCACATTTAACATGCATTTCGTACCCACTGTTGCAACTACTAATGCACAACAATATGTTTCACAGGGATTCATTTTGCGTTATGAGCTGTAAAATGCTCCATGTTTCCACCACACAGCACATCCTTAAGGTGATTAGGCAAAGGTTACATCCTTGCTTGTCACTTGCCAAATCTTTAAATTCCATTTCATTTCCCCAAAAGTCAAACTACTGCTGCTAACAAGTCACTAAATGGTGTTAGCACTCCAGAATTCAGACGATTATTCATGTAGAACAGAGAGTAAGAAGGAAAATTAACACTCTTTTCAAAATATTCCACTATCCTGACCATTTTTAACTCAATAAGCTGAACAGTATTTTCTTCTGTTACTTCCCAGTTTCTTCTCATGGTTTAAATCTGCTTCTTGCTCATATGAAGACATGTTCTCTGAATGTTGATCAAAAGAAAAGAAATGTAAACGATTTTAATGTAGAAACATTATTATAAGTTTCCACGTTAGATCATCACAAATACCTACACACTGCATATCAGATAAGGAAGATCTTCACTAGTTCACTCAAACAATCTAAAACAGGCCATTATCAAATACCTTATGGTATACCAAATTCCTCTTCACTGAGGAGTTTTGTTGTGATTTCTGAGTAATAAAACAAAGGGTTCACTTGGAAGAATATTTTTAGTAGAGATTTCAGCTTCCTGATGCTCCTTCGACCTTTAAAAACTTCAAGCCTTAATACCTATTATTTTAGGAACATCCAAGTCAAATGGACATTGTAATAATTATCGAATAAAGTACTTCAGAAAGTTAAGAGTATTTGAACTCTAGAATATATTAGCCTTCATCATCAGGAATGCATAGTTTGCACAATGGGAAATGCCAATGCCTATTTCCAGCCACATTCTGATATCTGTTTTACCAAGAATGCAGTTTAAGAGCAGCATCACTTTACAAGATACAATAATTTTAACATTATTTATCATGGCCTAAATCCAATTGTCAATTCCAACTAGCAGAGACCCACACAATCATCAAATGTAATGCAAGTGCCAGATTACAAAGCTACTATTGTTTCAGTTAGTCTGCTCTAAATTGGAACTAACAACTGGATTTAGGTCTGTGAGTCCAACAGTGCAGAGCAGGAGTGGAATCTGTGTGCCCTCCTAGATGCTGTTGAACAGCAACACCCACCTGCAACACACAGAAGCCCTACCCAGCATCAGTAACAATGAGGAATGCTGGGAGATACATTTAACAATATAGAGGATTGCATGATTCTCCTTCTGGTACTGATGGTACTACTGCTGTGTGTGTGTGTGTGTGTGTGTGTGTGCGCGCGCGCGCGTGCACAGGAAGAGACTGAATAAATCTCACTGTACACATATAATTTTCCCCCCCAAGAACTATGAAACATCATTTCATAGCTTCAGAAAACTGAGAAATCACTGTATAAAGAAGTAACAAACTAAGAACAAATCCATTACAGATTTCAGCCATTTTCCACATTCTCAGCCAGAGAGCTCTTTGGACTCAGTAAGCAACAAATCGCAGAATTCCACAGGATGTTGAAAGTGGAATAATAGCACTATAACAGTGTGGTGTGGAAATGGCCTTCTAGTATGCATGTCCAGTATACATATATAATGAACAGTCCAACAACAGCCAGATTGAAACCTACAATGCAAAGCAATCAAATGGAAAGGAATGTTCAAGATATAACAGCAGTTCTTTATTGCACTTACGTAACGTACGTAAGCAGAGAGCTGATTAATAACATCTCATTTTGTCTTGTTTTTATTTTTAGTATTACCATAATTTATTTCTGGCCTATTTGAAACTATTCTGAGAAGTCATCGTGGGATAAATTATTTGTATCTAACAGATTCAGAAAATGCATTTCACTCACAATAGTAATCTGCCATAATATATAGTACTGGCCAAGACTGTATGTGTCCAGATAGTACCTCTTGGAAATAAGAAAAGTCACGGTGGTCAGTCTATGTTTTCTATGATTAACAGTACAAGGTGCAATAGAAAAGAGTAAGAGAAAGATCATAACCGCTTCTAATAAGAAAAGTGGCAACAAAATAGAAGTATCACAGAAAGTTGGCTTGAACTTCTTTCTTATACATGGAGGAACAAGATTGCTGTTCCAGATGGATTGAAAGCTGGAGAGCACTCTGGTAAGGAATGATTGGAGGTGCAGTCAACAACATTCGAAGGAAAAATGTTTCCTACCCCATTCTAAGCCAGACTTAGTAGTCCTTTGCCTACCAGATAAACAGTGAAAAGAGGCATGTGTAGATAAATTAATGGTAAATCATAGTACGCACAAAATTTCCTGTAGTACAGGTTGAGTATCCCTTATCTAAAATGCTTGAGACCAGAAGTGTTGTGTATTACAGATTTTTCTGGATTTTACAAAACAGCACAGGTGGCATAAGCCCCAGCTGCCAGGCACACATTCTTTGGGATCTTCCACCTTCATGGGGAGAATAGAAACAGGAGGGCAGGAGATGCCATGGTCAAGCTCACATCCACTTTGCACAAGCAGTGGCCACAGTGGCAACTGCTCCTCCACTGCCACACACCCTCCCCCAGCCGAAGTGAGGTTTAGAGCAGGATGTAGCAGTGGCAGCTGCTGTTGACTGTCTCCAGCCTTGACCCTGAGGGGAGTCTAAGAGGGCCCACACCAAACACATAGCCCTCCTCTTATCCCCCCTGCTTTCACCACCAAAGTGTGGATCCCATTTAGTGCCTTTTCTACCCAAGTCTTCTGTGGATGGGAACCTAGTAATCTTAACCAACTCCAACAGTGGCAACGGCAGTAATGGGGCTGCCATCCATCCATTTCTGCCTTCGAGGCAGTGACTACAGAGCTTCTGCTCATTTGGCTGGAGAGAGATTCAAGAATCTATGAAATGTCGGGAGGCATGGATTCCCACCATTTCACAGATCCTCCCATCTCTCTCCAGTCACATCTCTCTCCAGCCTCATACAGCACAAGAACATATGTGTTGTTGCTCCAAAAGTTTCAGATTTTGGAGTGTTTCAGATTTCAGAATTCCAGATACTCAACCTACATTTTTTTCCTCAGGTGGAACAAATCTGATGCAGAAGGAGCACACCAATGCAAGCAGAACAAATCTGACTGTGTTAATAAGTGGGGTGGGGGATAAACTGGGCTGATACTTCGAGTTACATTCTCATATATTTTTCAGCATACTTCAAGACTGTAAAGAAAGAAATATATAACAAGAAAATTAAGTGCCAGACAATAAAGAACCAACTGGATCCAGCGGTATCTCACTTCACTTTCTTGCAAACATTCTGAACTGCAAATATACCAGCAGATGCCAAACGTCTGAGGAAGACCCTGTTGCCCTGTCATGGAAATCTCAAAATCACCTCTCAGTTATGCTAGCTAAGATAAATTTCAAGGTAGAAATGAACAATTTAAATTGTACTTGTTTACAAATAATATTTTGAACAAAGTCACTCCCCTGAGTTAGTACAAAATCATTGTCTAGGAACCAGAGTACCTTCAATTTGTAAGTCAACTATGAGGAGAATATTGTTTTCATTTAGTATTATTCACTTAAACTTTAGATAGCAGCTGGGACTTAAAAAGGAGGAAAATTTTTATTTCATTTTATGAATAAAAGGGACAGTGTAGAAGGGGAAATCTGTTTGTAAACTTTCAAGGGCAATGTTGGTTTACTGTTGTGATAACTGGATGTTAAAAAGAGTTTAAGGGCAGCCACCAGGAGGCAAAATGGAAGACTAATGAAACAGTAATATTAAAACATTTATATAACATTTATGCAACATTTAAGATATAGTTTAATAAAATAAGCACTTTTGCACTTCTGATTTCTTTCTTAACTCTTCCAATGTATAACGGTTGCATTTGCAACTTGACGCAAGCAGTATTTTCTAAATTAATGAATATCAAATTCTTTAAACAGTGACACAAAGTAACTTTAAACTGTTATTCACTGTTCTTATGTACCTTCATGACATTTCTGACTTACAATAATCCTAAGGAGAACCTATCACAGCTTATTCTTGGCAATATTTATTCAGAGGGGGCTTACTATTGCCTTCCTCTGAAACTGAGAGAGTGTGGCTCATCCAGGACCACTCAGAAGGTTTCCACAGCCACACACAGAATCAACTCCTGGTCTCCCAGAGTCCTAGTCCAGTACTCAAACAACTACACCACTCAGAGTTGTAAATTAACGTATTTTATTAATCAGATCTGCTCCATGGTTTAAAAAGTATTTGAAGAAACATGAGTAACAAACTCGGCTTAAATCAAAGGCTTCTCGGTCATTTAAAGTACAAAAGTTTAAATAAATCTACTCTGCTTGTGATAAAGAGAGAGAGCTGCCTATGAAATCTTAAAAGTAACAGCTAGTTTGACTCTAAGACATGGTAGGGAACAGGCGGTTTTTTCTCTCTCCTTCTCTTCTCTTTACCGCCTCCGTTTTACAGGACACTAGCCCCCAGGATCGTCCTCTTTCAAGTCCCTTTGCAATCCCCTTTCCCAAAGGGATTCTTTTATCCCGTTTTTCTTTACTGTTTCTGGGATATTCCCCACGATCGCAAGCTGTCACTTCGCAGCTGTGCGAAGGGCAGCCTCCCGCTACGCCATTGCTCGTCCCTCTCAACTCCTAGTCTCCCAGAGTCCTAGTCCAGTACTCAAACAACTACACCACTCAGAGTTGTAAATTAACGTATTTTATTAATCAGATCTGCTCCATGGTTTAAGAAGTATTTGAAGAAACATGAGTAACAAACTCGGCTTAAATCAAGGGCTTCTCGGGTCATTTAAAGTACAAAAGTTTAAATAAATCTACTCTGCTTGTGATAAAGAGAGACAGCTGCCTATGAAATCTTAAAAGTAACAGCTAGTTTGACTCTAAGACATGGTAGGGAACACACAATCAGGTGTTGTTGGACTACAGATCCTATCAGTCTAGCCATCATACACAATAATAAAGGATAACATCCAGTAAGATCTGGATGGCCACATTCTTCCTACCCTTTTCAAGTTGAACCAATCCAAAGTAAAAGTGAGGTGCTGAAGGCTAAAGGTAGAGTATACTCAGAAGCAGAAGTTTCCCGCACAGAATTGAATCACTGCAACTTCCCAGTACTTTCAGCTATTATATATAAAAAATGCACACTGGGCGAGCATTCTAATTCTCCTGGCAGTCTCTCTTATTGGCAAAAACATGAGGTAAGACACTTTCTAGAAGAAGAAAAAAAGTAGCCTGCCAGAGGGGACATGGAGCATTCCCATCACTAGGCCATTTAGTTTCTATGCTGTCATATAGTGAGAGAATTTGCTACCAGCACACAAGTTTCTATGCTATACATGGAAACTTGCAGTGATGGCTGCTGGCTTCCATATTAGTGGAGGGGTAAATCTTTTGTCAGTTCTCAAATTGACTCTAACAGGCCTAGCCAAAGTGCTGAACCCTATCCCCAGAATGCGTAACATAGCAAGGTGTTGATGGGAGACTGCTGATGGGTTCTTTGTTTCCATGCTCAACACAGAAGAGACAACATCACCTCCTGCACCTCCGTAATAGAAATACAGTTGTCCCCAAACCATAGTTAACACACACACACAAAAAGGTATGATCTGAGAATTCAATCCACAGTGGATTCAAATGTACAGTAGACAATACATTTGAATCTGTGGTGAGGATACGCCAGCCTCCCAATTCTGCTTTCAAGAAGCATGGTTCCTTCACAAGGTAAAAGTGGGCAACTTGCATGGCTTGCCACTGCTTCCAATGCTGCCCTGCAATGTTTTTAACAGGAACTTACAAGCCTCATCTTGCATTCATAGTCTAAGTCCCTATTAAAAATGGCATAGGGCAGCAGTGAAGGCAATAGATCATAATACACAAGTAATCAAATTCACAAAAGGTACATGTGTGAATGTGGCAGGACAACCATACAATAGGCTGTTGGGAGAGAGGATAATAGCTCTCTGCCTCCAGTAGAAGCCTCCTTGATTTTTATTTTTCAGCCAGCACAAAATCCATTTCTCTTAGTTATCAGTGATATAATATATTATATAGACGCTTTCAGCACAAATTTTAAAAGTCACAAGTTTTTTCACTTAAAAATTCAACTTCTAATATTTCTAGGTATTTTAAAAAATAAATTTGACTCATCAGAAGTAGCAACCCATTCTAACTACTGGCCATATAAAATGCTAAGGAAGTAAATCTTTGCTTTTTCTCGTTACTGTATTTAAAAAAAGAAAACAGCACATTTTCCCCTGATCCACAAGAATACAAAGATTTCTCCACATTTTTTCGAGTTGTACTTTGGGCAAAATCATTGACTGTGTGTAAAAATATTTGTGCACAAAGTACTTGTTATGTACAAAAATACTGATTCGTGTACACAGTCTATGCAGGAAAACTGCAAGTTGTTTTTCTGTACAGAAAAACACATATTTGTGAAAACTGCACAATATTACAGACTTTTTCACAAATTCAGATTCTTGTGCATTTTCTCTATTTCTGAGGAAAAAAACATGAGTAGTTTTCTTTCAAAATTTTTTGCACAAAAATCATAGTGTAATGAAATCCCAAAGTGTGAATAACTTTGTGGCTGTTTTCTTTCCTTGGTGGAGAGAATAGCAACCATAAACGCATTCATTTAAAGTTTTTTTTGGGGGGGTAGGGAGTCAAGGATACTACTATCAATTATCTTCACATTCCTACAAAAATACCATTGATTTTTTGTAAAGGAAGAAATAACTTTTTAGTGGCAAGTCTTTTTGGCACATTCTGTTTCTTGAATATGTTCAGGTTGAAAACAGCAAACAGTGAAAAACTTACTTTACACAATTTCTACCCTTCCCTTCAGCATCTAAGCAACAGTTTCTGTCTTATAATGCTGGATTCTCATGCCATGCTTAAATCCCAAAGCACAGCATATACTCTTTCTTTAAATATTAGTACTAATTAAACCAAACTTCTGTTTTAGAAGTCAGCACTATTTTTTTATTATTTTTTTTGGCGCACACAAAATGAAAGTTGATGTTTAAGATTTTGTAGCAATATTTTAGGTGTTTGTTTTGTTTTAATTAAGTAACTACACTGAAAACCCACAAATACCTTTTCAACTTTGGATACAAATACACTAAAAGTTTCTTGTTTCCCGTAATATTTCTAGAAACCACTGCCTGTATTATAAAAGCAACAAAACAGGAAGGCCCTTACACACATACCTAAAAAAGCAATTTGAATCATTTACTGAACTCAACATATTTTCAAAATGTAATTCCTTTTTCAGAGGCTTTCCTTCTCCCTTTTTTTTTCCTTTTTTGAGGGGGAGAGCTTATTTACTTCTTTTCCTATAAATCTGTAACAATGAACTCTTATACTCTTTCCTCTGCTATAACAGACTAAGCTTGATTCTACCTAAGTGACCTTTTAAAGAGTCCTTGAAAAAGGATGTGTGCTTCTGAAGTGGGTTGTTAAAGCTAGAGAGAGAGAAAGAGAGAGAGAGAGAGAGACCATATATACACATACAAACACAGACATAAGCAGTGAAGTCCATGAGAATCCTTCCTTCATTCATGTATGGTACAGATTACAACATGAACATCTGTCTGGTTCTGGAGCAAGAGATAGCTCCATATTTCCAGCTAATTTTTTTCAAAAACAGTTTATGCCATATATATTTGCATAAGTTACAAATATAGAGAAGAATTCAGTTTCTTGTTGCAGTTAACGTTTATGCTAATTGGTTGCTTCTTTAAAAAAAAAGAAGGAAGGAAGGAAGGAAGGAAGGAAGGAAGGAAGGAAGGAAGGAAGGAAGGAAGAAAATGATGTGTCCATTCATGTGTTTTAAAACCAGACCTAATTAGAAACTCCCACTCCTCATGAAAAATGGAAACTGTTACATTCAGTTCAGTAATTCCACAGTAATCATTTTTGCAGCACCAAATTCATTATCATGTGTTAAATGAGGAACAATCAGTCCTAATTAATGACTGTAAAATAAAAGGTATTGCCTTGATGTAGGTTCATGACTATGAAGGCAGAGTACTGAAGCAATTTTTAAAGGCTTCATACATTATACTCATTTTTCAAAGTGTTTTTAAAGTGTTGAACACCTTATTTTGCTCCCAGCACAGGTTTCCACACATGAAATACTATTTTAAGAATTTGTAAGGGCAGAAGCAAAACACAACTTATAAAAACTGATTTGGCTCCTTGTATTGGAACAGATCATCATTCATCTGTAATTGACTCTAAGAACATCACATATAGATACAACAGATGCCACAAAACAAAACATTCCCATGTGTTTTGAAAACTTGACTAAATTATTAAATCTTTTACTCACCAGAAAATCATGCGCTAAATAACATTTGGCAACTAAAAACAAATACCATAGCAACACCTTAGATTTCTTTAAATGATGGCATAAAATCCATTATATAAGGGCAATAAATCATCAACTATTTTAAAAATAGGAAGCATGAAAGGAGAAACAGCAGGCAAGTCTGCAGAATTGTGGAAGAGAAGAAAAATTTGTTAGCTGTTGAGGGTGGCATGGCGATGCACCTGTTTCTCTATATGTACTCCTTCTGCAGGCACATATTTTATCTCCTACATATTTAGAAGTCTGGGAGATGTGAATAGTAGAAACTGATAAAAATAATTTAGCAGAAAAAAAAAGACAACAAAGAAAAGTAAAGGAAAATAGAATACTCCTGTAGGCCTAATAGATGGAAAAGGCAGCAACCAGAGGTGAAATGCTTTCTTGCTCAATAAACAAAGAGTCATATGATAACCCTTATTTGACTCTTACGCTGTAAGTTTCCAGGAAAAAAAATGGAAAAAATTGCTCCAAAATACCCTTTAGGGTGTAGGACCATTCCACTATGTCTGAGGCCCAGCCTGGTCCAACAGCAACCCAAGACAGGCAGGCTTTTTTGAAACAGAAAGTAGACAGAAAGCGACTTCTACTCACTTTGTCGTTAAAGAAACACCTCTCTTGGGCCTAAAATGGCCCAGGAAGATTCATAGTCATAGTGAAAATGCCCCTATATGCCTTGGAGAGCATTTAGGTCATTTTTTTTTTTTAGATTTTTGGTGAGAGCAGATGAGGTGGGAGAGCAGCTCTCCAAGGTCTCCTGGGACCCCAAGCCTTCCTCAGTTGTCCACCCCTTCTACAGTTTAATAATTTAATCACTAGCTTAACTAGTTTGAAATAGCTGCAATGCGCAAGCCAACAACAATCTATAAATTCAGATTAGGCTTTGAGGCTCATTAATGAAACAATGTCTTGCTAGCCAAGATCACATTTCAAGACACTACAGCATTTTCTGATCTTCAATTATAGTCTTTTTGTTTTTGATTCTCCTTTTGTGCTTTCTGAAAGTACTGTAATTTGTACTTTACAACTCTCTGCATAGATACACATAAGAAGTGGTGTTATTATTTTTTTAAAAAAAAAGTTCCTCCAAACACAAACTACAAGTGTATGGAGCTTACAGTTTTTTTCGTATCTGTAATCCTCAAAGGGATGTTGTTTTAAAAAGAAAAAGAAAAAGCAAGGGAAAGGATGGTGGGCTATGATTAGTTGACACTCATCCAGGAAGAATCAGAATGGGAAACCTTTGGTGTTCCACATGTTTTGGATATAAACTCTCAGAAGCATCAATCATCATGACCAAAAGAGAGTGTGGGAACTATAATCCAGACATCCAGACCACCTAAAGGTTCTCAACTCCTAAAAGAGAAAACCTGGAAAATCTATACAAGCAGAGATTAGTAGGTCCCTGTGCCTTATGGAAACAAATCAATCATACATCATCACAAACAAGACTTGCCAGGCAGATAGTCCGTACATCTAAACAGTACAAAATAAAAAGACAAGCTGTCCCCCTCTGTGTATTACATTCTGGGAAGAATCACCAGGATTAATTTCCAATCCAATTGTGAGCAAAAAGTTATAACAGTTCCTGTCCTAAAACCTGAAGTTCATGTAGGTTTTTTCTTGTCCAATCCTCAACTAACCTAATTATTTATTTTAAAAAATGTGCACAGACGATTTCAAGTGCTTCACAGCAGTAAAATGACTGTATTTTGAAGAGAATTCCAGCACTGCTCAGAAGCACAACAGCCTTCACACATTCTAATTTCTAGATCACTTATTCTGTCATGACCTTAATTTTCTTAAGCAGGTTGTTTTCATCCTCTGAGAAAATGTTCTCTGTATATGGAATCTGCCTATATCTTTTGTTATGAATATTGAAGCACAGAATCTAATCTAATTTTTTTTCCCAGTGTCTTCCTTTCTGCTTAATAAATTACTCATTGTGAGGATGTGTCATCTCATCAGAGATAAGTGAAAAAAGAAACTAATGAGACTATTTACCTTCATGAATATAATGAGATGCATCAAGAAAGAGTAGCCAGGCCACAGCTGCTTATCTGTGACAGTTTAAAAAGGCTTATCAGAGAAAGCATCCTCCTGACTGTGGCCAATGATTTTACTAAACACAGCAGCAGGCCCTAAAGAGAACACTGCATTCAGAAGTACTTTTTTATTTTCTGCTCAATAATATCCACATTGTTCAGGGAAAGCATAATACATTTCTGATATTCCTGGCAAACACTAACTTTTAATAACTAGTGGCAGCGTTGGCAGTGTTACCAGATATGTTGTGGGCCATAAAGGACATAAATAAGTTCCCCTGAGATGAACAGAGATAAGATAAGGTAGGATGATGACCGCATCTTCAGCAGAAGTCTGATGGGCAGTACCTACTGGCAAATAACAATGAAATCTTGGGCACGCATGGATCTTGTTTCAGGTAACCACAATCCAACAGAGGCACATTAATAGCCTGCCTTCACATTCTACAACCACGAAGACTTATGTCCCTCCAACTACAGAAGAACAGAGACTAAGGCCTAGAAACTGTGCTTAGTGAGTTTAGATTAAAGAAGATTAAGAAGTGAGATGATAGTCATGTTTAAATATTTGAAAGGACGCCTTATGGAAGACAGGGCAAGCTTGTTTTCTGCTGCTTCAGAGACTAGGACACAGAGCAATGGATTCACACTGCAGGAAAAGAGATTATACATAAAGATTAGGAATAACTTCCTGATGGTTAACAGCAGTTTGACAGTGGAAAATGCTGCCCCAGAGTGTGGTGCAGTCTCCTTCTTTGGAAGTTTTTAACAGAGGTGGGATGGTGATCTGTCAGGAGTACTTTGTGTGTTCCTGCACAGCAGGGGTTGGACTGGATGGCCCTTGTATCTCTTCCACCTCTATGATTCCATGATTCTCAGGCAATGGAACTTATAAAAAAAATTAGTAGTATTGATAAAAAGTATTGCAATTCGATATTGCAACAAATGTAAAATCACAAGAATACTGAATCTATAGATTCGCTAAATGTGAAATATAAAGAAAAATATATAGTACGCTAAATGTGAAATATAAAGAAAAAAGAACAATTGTTGCTATGTTGTTGTTGCAATGATCAGGTCATTTGATTAGTTTAAATATGTCACCAAATCCAACTTTAACATAAAATATACTTGATTCTCATTTTCACTCTCATGTGACATCACCATCATAATCAACCCTTCTTTTTCCATTTGGTACATAAAGCAGCTTACAAAAGTTAAAACCAAAAAAGGTTTAAAAAAGATTTAACAGGAAAAGATCACTAAAAAGGTGACAGGGAGTCAGCAAAACTGGCACAAAGAGGAGATATTATGGAAGGTACAGATATGAACTTCAGCAACTCATAGGAGCCTACCTTGAAGGAAGCACTTGTTGAACTCTTAGCTACTTAAACTAAAATCCAGCTGAAACAGAATTACTTGTTTACTTTGCCCGCCCTTGCTATTTCCATGGATAGACCTTCAGCTGTAAAAAAAATCCTTCCACATATTTTCCTGCTTGCCAACAAGCAAAGTAGAGAGTAATAAGGGTCACAACTGGACAAAAGTAATGGGAAGCATGTGTCTTTTCCCTCAACTCTGCTGTTACCCTAACACTCTGAACAGACTTTTTTTGGCCACATCTTTCTGGGCCTGGACTATTTGCACACTGCTAAATAATATGTCAGGGCAATGGAAGGAGAAGGAGAAAAGGTGAAAAACTCTCTTACTCTCCTCGCTACTGCTGCCATCATTTTTGCCAGTTACAAAAGAAGAGAGGTTAAACCTCATTTGTAATACTACGTCCAGTTCTGGACACCTCAATTCACGAAGGATATCGACATGCTGGAGCGTGTCCAGAGGAGGGTGATCACAATGGTGAAGGATCTGGAAGCCATGCCCTATGAGGAGCAGCTTAGGGAGCTGGGTATGTTTAGTCTGCAGAAGAAAAGGTTAAGAGTAGACATGATAGCCATGTTTAAATATTTGAAGGGATGTCATGTCGAAGAGGGAGCAGACTTGTTTTCCACTGCTCCAGAGACTAGGACATGGAGCAATGGATTCAAGCTGCAGGAAATGAGATTCCACCTGAACCTCAGGAAGAACTTCCTGATGGTCAGAGCTGTCCAGCAGTGGAATATGCTGCCTTGGAGTGTGGTGGAGTCTCCTTCTTTGGAGATTTTTATGCAGAAGTTGGATGGCCATCTGTTGGGAGTGCTTTGATCAGTGTTCCTGCATGGCAGGGGTTGGACTGGATGGCCCCTGTGGTCTCTTCCAACTTTACGATTCTATGAGGGAACAGGAGGAAGTAGGGGACTATCCAGAGGAGCTTTTAAACATAGGGTGCATTGGCATGGACATTTTTCTGAGTATTCAGATTGCCTGATTTGCACAGAAGAGAGGTTGCTTACATGCAACCAAGTACAAACAAGAAGAACAAAAACACCTCCCATAAAAAAAAGAAAGAAAAGAAAGAAAGAACATCCATATTTTATAGGTTCATGTTACATTTCTACTGTATCTGTACTTTTTAGCCACCTAGAGTACTTTCTTTTCTTTCTTTTTTACTACAGTACTGTGGTAGAAATGTTGGAAAACAACTCTTTAAAAAACCTGCGTAATTAATTGTATGGTAAATAAGAATATTTAGAGAAACTCTGAATGAATAACAACCTTAATTCCAACTAATTGGTCCCCCCTGGAACTACATCCCCTTATGTTAATCCTATCATCTTTAAAAGAAATTTGTGTACTCAGAATCAATCTCAACTGGCAGAGGTAACGCACACTCAACACACATAAAATCTTCAGTCACTTTTTAAAGGGAACAGGAAAAAATGGAGCCAAAATATTCACAGCAGGAAGCATGATAGAAGCATCTAATCAAACTGACTCATCTGTTGCTTTCCATCAATTTAGTTGCTGCTGTTGTTCAAGTTGAATACACCCTTCCGGATCCATCTAGCTGTATTACATATTACTTATGACACAGCCAATTTGTAATGTGTGCATGTACTTGCATAGACATGTGTACACGCGCACACTCAAACGACATTGATGGTGAAGCTAGTCACAGTATTACACAGCAGCAAGCGGGGCAAAGAGGGCATGATCTGAGAAAGAGGATCTTTCAATAAACATTCTGATCTTTTTGGAGGCTGATTTCTGATATATTCCTGAAAGCATCAGTGATTAATACAAGAATTTTAAAAGTGAAGTATAAAAGAAAGCAATCTCAAGTAACCGTCTTACAAAACAGTGATACTGTATCTGCATAGCAATATCTATCTACTTTTTTTAAAGAAATTGTCAAAGTGCTTTATCAGCCACATTAGTACATTAAATTAAAATGTTATAAATATGAAAAAATATATTGACAAAAAGAAACACAGCACTACCCAACCAGAAAAACAGACTTCTTCTTCTCACTCTTGCTTCCATACTTCTCTTTCACCATAATCAACTATGCAAGTCTCTGCAGCCCACATTCCTTATACTGTCTTAGGCTATTTCCGCACTACACTGTTATTGTGCCATTATTCCATTTTCAACGTCCTGTGGAACTATGGGGTTTCTAGTTTACTGAGGCCAAAGAGCTCTCTAGCTGAGAGTTCTAAACCGCAGAATTCCACAGGATGTTGAAAGTGGAATAATAGCACTATACCAGTGTAGTGCAGAAATGGCCTTAGTCTCTAAACTAGTTATGCCTCTCAGACATCTATTAAGCAATCAGTGCCCTTCTATCTATCTATAGATATGAGACTTTTCTAACCCATTCTTCAAAAACTTTTGCATATAGCTCCAATTTGTTTTGTCTTTTGTTTTTTCTGTCCTGGAAACTCTCCAGGGACCAGCTGTTGATGGCTCATGGGCTGGCACTAGTCCATGGGCCACCATGGGCCAGCACCATTGCTCTTGGGTCGCACGATTAGTCATATTTCCAGCTCTCTACAACCTGACTTATGAAGTGATCAGGTGGTCCCTTCTGGTTTTCAAAACACTCCCTTCCAAGGATTCAATTAGTTATCCTAAATAAAAGGAGAACTGCAAAAATAGCCCTGGGGCTATACATAGTCCATGGGCTATACCTTGCCCATCCCTACATTAGACATGCCTTAATTTCCTACATCTTTGTTTTTTAATAGTTCTGCATTATGTTCTCCTAACATTAAAAAATATGGAATACATAAAATTTTATGTGAAAAAATAGTTCTCTGTCTTCAGGTCAAGCTAATACTCATACCTTTTACATCTAGAGATTAGAAGATTTTGTCCAGAGTCAATTAAAATAATACCATAATTTCAACCAACTTGGTTGACTGGCATAATCTAGGGAACTGACAAATTTTAATAAATTTGTTATTTATATACACACCAGTAGCCATCTTCCATCTCTGGAATGGGACAGAGAGTTAAGAGCTTCCCCTCCACCCTTTCCTCCAGTAACTCTGTAGAAGCAGCAAGAAAAGAAGCAAGGAAAGAGTCATCTGTAAGAGAGGGCAAGAAATCAGCCAGAAGGAATTTGATGACATCAGGAAAATCAAGACATTCGGGTGGGGGGCGTCACAGAAGGTAACAGGATGTTGGATCCTGCTCCTGGACATGTTGCAAACCCCTGGAGTAAGCAATCAGAAAGAATGAAAAGTCAACCACAACATATGCCTTAATGAATTAGGTCATTAGAATCTGTCGGAGTGCCTTACTCTTTTTTCCGCATTCAATAAAAGAAGAACACCTGCTGCCTCATAAGAGAAGTATTAGAACTGGAGAAGTGATTTATATACTTAGCAAGAGTTCAAGGCCCTCATACTGCCAGAACCCTTTCAGATATTCAGGCCTTTTATGCCTAAAGCAAGGCATTCCCCACACAGACTTGTACAGAGGGAAATGTCCGTAATCTTTTATGGAGTGGGTGACAGAAGTCCATTATGACTTTTCTCAGTAACTTTTTCTCTACTAATTATATTCTAGGGTGTATATTCTGTTGTATATAATTGCATAAGCTTATATAATATTACTTGTAGTGACCAGCATTGAATCCCTTTATAATCCTGCTGACACAGCACTATGCACTTGGATAATTAGATGAAAGGTTTTCCTCAAAGCCATCCCTCACCTGGCTTTCCCCTCTTTCTCGCTCAACTCCCATCCTTCTTATTTTCTGTTTACCCCCCTCCCCCTTCCTCTGCTTCTTTTAATTGTACACTCACCATCTTTTAATTATACAACTATGGTAATATGAGTATGAAAGAAAGCACTTGTTAAATACCTGATCTTTTAAACTGAATTTGCAACAGACTTAATTTGCAGTTCCTTGCTCCTAGAAGTAAAACATGTGCTTTACTACAGATCTTTGTTGATCACATATCTTGATTGGGAATGAGGAAACAGAAAGGATGTTGTGATTCTGTTGTGCAGAATGATATTCTATATATGCTAGAGAATCTCAAAACATTTCTGATTAAAAATTCTCCATTACTGATTCACTGACTGATCTTTGTAGTCACTTATTGCTATAGTTATGGTAGATCAGTAGTGCTCTCTGACTGAAATAAAACCCTCCTTATTTTTAACAAACAAAGCACTTAAAGAATGAGCAATGCATATATCATCACAGAAACAGAAATTTTAAAAAAGTGATGCAAATGAGTCACTAACGGAATTGAAGAGGCTGAAAAATGAGATCCCATGCTTTAATACAGCCTTTCCCAACAGGATTGTTCCCAGACATATTAGACTCTCACCACCATTCCCAGGCAACATATTATGGATTTTATAGTGCATATGGTAGAAAAAAATCTAGGTTGAAGGAAGCAAATTTTAAAAGGCAAGAACAGACCTATGACGGAGACAAAAAAAAATGTCCTCCTCTAAGTCAACAATGACAACTTCCATGCCATTCTCTAAATCTTATGGTCTAGCTCTATATTAACATTTAAATCAATGCAGTAACTAACTCAATTAATTAAACAATTTCAATTGTTTATTAGTGTTTATGGTGGTGAATTAATTGTTTAAAATTGTTTAAAATTATTGAATGTTTAAATGTTTAAAATTATTGAACAAATTATCAAATCAAATATTTCAAGCTCTAGGCTGACAATATTAGAATTAGCAACAAATAATCCAATACTTTATTTATACAGAGATAGTAAGATAAAGAGACCAAGATCACAACATAAAAGCAAATGACAAACACATTTAAAAATTCATTCTGTATCCTCATCTTAAAAAGTAATTGGTTTGAACTGTATTTATACAGACATAGCAAAAGAATATATTACAACTTGATCCCCACAGGAAAGCTAACAGAGAAGCAGGACTATTATTTTGATAATGGTTAATGCATCTGAATGGTCTAAATACTCTACATGCAAAGATACTAAAAACACTGAATAATTTTTCGTACTGTTGAACAAATTTATACATACATTAAAATTATGCAAAACAATGTTTGACTTTTTTAAAAATGGATTGTTTAATAAGCACTCAGATTTTTGTCACTTCATTCTGCTGCACAATCAGAGGGAATTATTGGATACCTCATTACATGGTTGGCTAGGATATTGACTTTCCAAGGACAAAGATCTATATCTCTTTGGAAAACACTTAAAGAATGCAACTTAAAAATTCAGTTGATGACTAAGCCCATTTCTCACATTACAAATGGTATGGCCACTTCCAATGAAGCACATTTACCACAATGTGAAGCTGTCTGGGTTGCATAAATGAGCAATTTCCATTTCAAAATGGCAAGTGAGTGAGGTTAAAGTACAAGTAAATTGCCTGCTCAGCCTTAGTACAATGTGAAGATGGTGTGCCAAAGCCATTCTTTTCACCCCACATATTTCTTCTGCAACAGAATATCCATTTTGTAAACAAACTATTTCCATGAATCCCCTTTACAATTAATACATCATATACAAAAGTACATTCTTTGTCACACAGGATCACAACCCTTTAGATCTTTCTCCGTTTCCTCCTTTTCTCCTTCCTCCTCAGTACCTACCTCTGCTTCATCCACCAAGCACAGACATAGCGGCTTGTTTGCTATTTTCTCTCCTTGGAACTCGCATGCCTTCCTATTGTTAGTGTCCATTTACAATTATTCACTCTTCTTTCTCAACTAGATTAGTAGGAAGGCCTGAGCCACCAAGGAATATACTACAGAGTAAAGTATGTTTACTGAGGCCATTATAATTTATATAACCTACAAGTGTGGGGACCGGAGCCTGGGAGGGGAGTCTATTTTCAATCTCTTGTTACAGCCTTTATCTTTATGAGAACAAAAACACACTTCTAACTGCCTTTACATAGGCAGGATAACTTGCTTCCATTACCAGTTCATGAAGTGCCACCTTGGCAGCCATGCCATCTGTTCTCTTTGACAAAGAAAGAGCTTCCCAATATCTCTTTTTCCTCTGAAACAGGCAATACTAACTTTTTACTCTCCATTCTTCCAGGTTTTTTGTATGGCCCAATGAACAGGCAGTTGTCTAGTTGCATCTAAAAGCACCTGACTCATCTGCAGTTCGCCCCCAATTTCCACATTTCACACTTACATCACTTCTTTTCTCTGTCTATCAATGGAAATGCAGTATACAAGTTGGAAGACCAACTTCAATTTATCTAATGAAACTCTCCATTCTGTATCAAAGCTTTATGTTTGGCAATATCACATATTCTGTAATAAAACTTATTTTTCTTATTTACCCTTTACTGTTGAACCCTCTTGGCTCAGCAGCAAATATTCCTCTGGCTTAACTGTACACAGCAACCCTACCATCGTAGACATCAGCTCTAGGATCATATTCTCATATCTGATTCTGTTACATGTATACATTATGTATATGTTTATTGCACAATTACATTAAATCCAGCAGAATAGAGCACTAAGGATCTGCTAGCTGAAATAGTAAATACATCAAGAGGAGATATGCAAGCCACTATCTTATACTTTCCTTCTTGATGTATTTTGAAAGTCTGTGAGGTTACAGAGGTTTGAGTGTTGGACTATTACCCTGGAAACCAGAGATTGATTTCCTGCTCCTGGAAACTTACTGGTTAATCTTGGGTGCATCAAACTCTATCAACTTCAGAAAACTCAGTGATAGGTTTATCTTAGTATTGTCATAAGTTGGAAATGATGTGAAGGTACACAACAACAACAACCTGATGTATTTACTATTTTAGCTAGCAGATCTGCTGGATTTAATGGGCGTAAATACCTTTAAAACACCAGATTCTATCTGATCTTTGAAGCTAAGCATGGCTAGCCCTGGGTAGTACTTAGATGAGAGACAATCAATGAATACCAGAGGCTGTTAGCTTTCTTTGAGAGGAAGGAACTGGTAAAACCACCTCTGAGTGTTCTTTACCTAAGAAAACTCTATCACCATAAATCAACAGGTATCTTTAAGGTACATACACATACATGCACACATATACATCATACTTTATTACTGGCGTGCTAATAACCAAATTGTGTTGCATTATTAATTTGCTGAATGTTTTATACAACCCTACTTTTATTGTCTTCAACACTTTCACAAAATATCTCATTACTCATATCACTTTGCAACACAAAAATTGAGTTTGAAGTATATTTTCTTTCTCAAGACCAAAAAATAAACCAACACTACAAGTAATTAATGAACCAAGGATTTTCTAGATCAAGGACTGTTGCCTCCATCTATCAATAGCACTGGGACAGAAGCAAATCTACCATTCTGGAAGAGTTACATTTTCCAAAAAACACACAAAAGATTATACATTTATTCTGTAATAGAGAATAGCACAAACCATTTCTGATTATTAGTCTATGAGGAGATCAATGTAGCATTTGCAGAATTATTTATTTAATTTATATCCTCCCTTTCTCCTTAGATGGGACTCAAGGTAACTCACATCATAAATTAAACTACAGCTTTAAAAAATGGTGATAACAAGGTTTAAAAATTTTAAAATTATCCTTTTAAAACAACACTAATTGAAAAAGAAATCAAAGCATTTAAAAAGATAACAATGAGAATAAAGTACAGCACACACACTCCATTAAAAGACCTCTCTACACAACCAGTTAATCACCTAAATGTCAAAATATAAAGAGGCAGCCCAACCTCTTGTGGAAGAGAATTCCACAGCCTAGGAGCTGCTTCCAAGGAGAATCGCTCTCACAGTTTCATCAGATGGGCCTGTGACAAAGATGGACCAAAAGAAACCTTCCCTGAATCACCTCCAGATGTGAAAACACAGGCAGGCTTATATACGGAGAAGAGCTTTACAGGTCACAACCAGCACTCTGAACTATAGCCACAAATGATCCAGTTCCGGTATCCAAAACCTTACCGTACAAAATCTTTCTGCTGGTTAAAAAAATCATGAATTATATATTTCAAGGTGAAGAAACAAATCTTCCATCCGAAGTCATTTTTATGAAATTGTAAATAGACTGTTTCACTCAGCATAAACATCATTACCTCTTCTCCAATCCCTTCCTTTCTCTAAATATGTACAGAATGTTTCCTATCCATAGGCTAAAATGACTATGTAACTGACACTATTTAAAATAATTCTTGTTTCCATTTAGAAAGCATTCAGTGCAGATAGCTCAATTAATTATTGCTTTTTTCCCAAAGTGATTAAGAGTTTATTGGCTGAGGTAAAAGATCAGTTTTGTAGCATTCTGCTATGGAGGCAACTGACGACTGAGCCAAACCAAGGACAACTATCTTGTTCCTCTGTGGTTGACTTAATTGTACTTATGAATCCTTTATTGCCATTATAATTCTTTCCAACATATAAGACACTTTTGGATGAACTCTCTTCCTTTTCATAAGAAATAAAAATCCAGTATAACTAAATACCATTCTGTTGATAGCCTCCTGCCAAAATCCCAGCCACCCCTATTTTTTCTACTCTCTTTCATAACCTTCTTTACCTTCTTTCCCTTTCCTAATCTGTCTCTCCTAGGACAGACTCCTCAAAATACAAATTCATAGGCCATTTCTGCACTACACTGTTATAGCAGTATTATTCCAGTTTCAATAGCATATGGAATCCTGGGGTTTGCAGTTTAGGGAAGGGCATTTATGCCACTTTCTCCACTTGGACGATTCATATTTTCCACCAGGGTTAGCAGTGCACTGAAGACCTTTGCAGGTTTATCATTTGAAGCACAAGCCAGGGAGTGCTTAATGACTTCTTCAATTTGTTTATTTCTAGTCAACAAACTTTTGTTTCAGCCACCTATTACTCAACCTTATTTTCAAATAACTTTCAAGAGCTAAAGGAATCAATGTTATTTCTACTGATGCTGAAACAAGTCAGCTATCCATCTTCAGTAGGTCATCACCAATGGAGACAGATCTCACTGGCCGCTTGCCCATAAGGAAAGCATTCTGGAGAAATTCACTCTTGATTTAATTGGCCCTCCTCTTGCAGGTTCTCTGAGTTGAGTTGGATCTACACCAGAGATTAACCTGGATCCAGAACCATCAGAGATCTCGTTCAACTTGGGAGCAGCTATGAGTGAGGCAACAATAAAATCAAGAAGGGATTTGGAATGATCATGATTGCAGATCCACCAACTATCTCCTCCCCCCAAAAAGGCTGCATCACTTCAAAAAATAAAAATAAAAATAAAGCACCCAAGAGGAAATAGGGTGCAATAGAGGAGATCTAATGACTATTAAGAGGATGGCACAGAGGGCACACCTCGTTGCTTGAAATGCTCTCTCAGACTTGAATTTCCAGATAGAATAAACCCATTGAATCAATGACATTTTCCTAAGTACTGACTGACTCACCATTCAACAAGTGCTTCACTGCATCTACTCTGGAACTATGAAGAGGATTCTGTCACAATCTTTCCAAAACCTTCCTAGCCCACATTTTCTTTTCTTACATGGTTTCATAAAGATTCATAGTGTTTTGTAATAACTGGTCTAGACAAAAGTATGTGCTTCTAGTATCAATATGCTCTTTCAAAGACTTGTCTGTCCACTGGCAATTAGCAGCTAAAAGCAGCAATTAGCACAGCAGAGTCCCTGTAGCAGCAGAATCATAGTTAGCTTAAGGAAATGTGGCACAGCATCTATTAACTCAGAAATTCTCTGATACTTCTTGTTAACAGACTAACATATGTAAGAACATTATAACAAGAATGTGTGACGACTAATCACAGTCAGGAAGGTTGTAATTGTTAATGTCAGATAATTGAACTATACATGCCACCGAACATCAAACAGTCCTTACTGTAGTATATTATATTTCAGCTACTGTGCATTTAAGTGAAATTGCACTGTCTATTTTTAAAATTGGGGGGGGAGTAACCCAAAGCCCCTTTATAGAGATTTATTTTCAAGATATGTGATATAGTAGCCTCTGTCACCCCAACATGACACCCTGTGGGTGTGTCAGACAGCAACATGGTATCCAGGAGAATTTGGAAGTCGCAGTCAAACACATTTGGAAGGCAAAAGATTGGGAAAAGCTAGTATATGAAATAAAATTGCTTAGTGGCCATTCGTAATACATAGGGATATATAACTTTTTAAAAGAGATGGTTTAATAAATGGGGATCAGTATATACCAAACTGTTTTCTAGACTGAATCTGATTTGTTGTGCTTTAGGACCATTTCTGTCTAGGAACAGAACAGAACTATAACCACCATCATGGAGTTGGTTCATGCTTGGTATGAGCAAGCTGATAAATGCATTTAACTCTTCGCTTGAGTAATCTACTCAGATGAATGGTGCAACGTTGTCATTCTGAAAGTAACATAAATCTCTTTAAGTATTGTAAATCTCTTACTATTGCAATAGCACAGCTGTTATAAAATATGCTGCTTCACCTCTCTATTAACTACTGTCCTTCCTATTTATAATCTTCAATGTATGAATGTTCACCCAAACAGCACAGAACAGGAGGGATACTGCAGGGCAGGAGAATGTATCTACCAATGGATGCTAGGCCTTTGCACATGATTCAGCCAGTATCAAATAACAATACAAACTGAGCTGATTTAGACTGATTTGTTCACACTCCAGATCACAGTGGATTAGCTCAATTTGATTCTGGAGCAAACCTGGAATAGCACTCTCTGAAGCACTTGGAAACTATCCAGTGATCCAAACATTAAAAATAAGCAGAAATAAGCCAGAAAGTGTGTCCCAGGACAACCATATAAGGGAAACAATAAGTTGGCATGATGCAGAAGGGGTGGAGGAGAGGCGGACTTCGTTCACTGGTGGCTTTGTTGCGAAGTTCAGGGCAAGAATCTCACCAATCTCATTGTTTATGTTCATCATAGAGTTCCTTGTTTTTATTCATTATCTCTTTGTTTTATGTTAGTAGCAGATCATAAAAAAGCTGTGGTAACAGATTGCTGTCATCTGAGTTGATCTCACAGTCTTTTCATTTCTGTTTGTTTTGTTGAATAGTTTAGTTTAATCTTCTCTTTACCTTTACTTGTTTACCAATTTATCTGTTCAATGAACCTGCTTATGTTGTTGATAGAAATGTTACTCTCCCTCCCAGGCACAACTGTCCCTCAATGTTATTTGGAAGGCAGGGAGCAGGAGCCACCACTGAAAAGCTAGACCAACTGCTATCTACCTTCAGTGTAAACAGCAAACAAACAGGGGTGAACACTGAACTTACAGCATCTGCTGCAAAAAGTGTCAAGCCAACTCAAAATAGACTTGTTAATGGTAGAAGTAGAAGAAAAGTCTGAGCAACCAGGCCACAATGGCAATGGCCACAGGGCAGAAACAAAGAGTGACTGCAATAGCAGTTCTCGCTGCTGCTTCCCCATAAGGCTGAGGAAGACAGCTCTGGAAGAGGGGGGATAAGGAGATTATGGAGGTAAGAGGGCAAATTTCCAACAGCAGTGCAGCTCATCAAATGAGTTAAGGAAATGCCGGCAACAAGTAAAGCATGCACTTATCACTTCCCTGTGTCCTTGTACTACATTTTTAAATCTCATCAGTTGGTTTGCTGGTGGAACAAAGTCAAAATTACCCTCTATTCAAATGCAATGCTTTTTTATTACTATTATCATCTATTTTAATTGAAATTTAACAGACTTAGCTGACTAATGTTCTACAGAGACAGTTCCAGGGCAAAAACAGTGTGAAATGAGAAGACTGAGCAATCAACATTACTGATTTTTCCCCCTCTGAAAGACAACCATTACAGCTGCCTAGTCTAACACTAAGCTTGGTTCATCTCCTCTTTACTATGTCTCCAGATTTCATCCAGATGTGCAAAAAATATTAAAAAGTTGGTTTAACCAATGTACAATCTCAATCAAGATTTTGGATCCATACTGGAATGGACTGGATCCAGATCAATCCAATCTAATGTGGACTCAGAAACAAATGACTGAATCAGGCTCTAAAACAAATTGTGGACCCGTTGTACAGCATAAAAAGTTACAGACCTATGCTTCATCTTAAAATACACACACACACACACACACACACATGTGGGCTGTGTGTGTTACCTTCCCAAAATCTGGATATGTATGCATCCTTCAAATTGCAGAAAATCCAGACTAAAAGTCTTATGCAGGCAATGATCACAATGTGAGGATTGCTTTTGGAATGTAATTACAGCTGGTCATCCTATCCAATACTTCTAGAAAGCCAAAAGACTGGCTCTACAAAGGTTATCACCCTCTTCTATATTTCTCTCAAGATGTAGCAGCAACAGCTTGGTTCAGGACACTCTTAGCCATAGCTCTTTCAAGCCACCAGTCAAGCATAAAAAAACCTAATAGTGACAGCACCAAGTATGTCTCCCTGAATAAGTTATTCCATAAATGGGATAAAATGAAATGACCCTATTTCCATGTGTTACCCATTCTTTCACTGAAATCCAAAACATACAGAGAAGAGAAATGAACAGGAAACTAGTACATTGCTTTCAGCACTGGAGACAAACATTCTTGATAGTTGGTGCCAGTCAGTAATCTAGTTGTGTCCTTAAGCTTCTGAATTAACTTTAAATATATGCCCTTTGGTATATGCACACATCCATTCCAGCATATGCACACTGTTCTTTACAGGTCATTACTCACTATAAACCTGTTTGTAAATACTTATAGCAAATTCCTATCTCTTCATCATGTATTTTCATCTCACAAAGTAAATTCTTCATGCAGTAACTTGATCAACACATTTCCAAGCAGCTATAGCAAGTCTGTAAATGTTCATAAAAACTGAATGAAGATGAGAGACTTTATCTAGCAAGACAGTCCTCCATAACAGCTGGCAAGCAGAATGGGCTCATTGTTCTAATAGAAATCCTATTTAATGAGTAGATTAAAGGGTAAACACTCAATGTGTATTTAGCATATTTACCAAGCTTCCTAGTAGCATGGGAAACCTCTTGTGCTGTTAATCCTAGTTTAAGTCACAGTGTAGCTTTCCACAGGAATGTTAAAACAACTTTTTTTCCATGTATTCCATAAAGACACAGATCATCTAGTAAGATTTAACAGCACTTTATTTATAATTTCCACCTGGATATTCCTCTGCAGGCAAGTATAAGTCTTTGCCTATACTACACTGGATCAGTTAAATATGAATCTCTGATAATGATAGACTGCTGTTTCAATCCAAGTTTCTTCGATGGGTCATTCAATTATGATTTATTTTGAGTCTTAAATGGAACACTCAGGATGCCTCCTAAGGAAGACAGCCTTCTCTTTGTCTTCCAACCCTGGGTCAAGCCCATCATTCACATCTCCCTGAGCCTCTTCCCTTCTTCCTTCTCACCTCCTGATTTTCTTGGAGCACTGGAAGCAAGAGGTGTTTCGTGGCTGAAACCATCCCTGTACCACTATTATCCATTCACCGGTCTCCATGGCAGTGGTTCCCAAACTTTGGTCTCCAGATGTTTGCAGTAGAACTCCTAAGGTCCCAGATCACTAACCATATTGGTTAGGGCTTTTAGGGGTTATAATCCACCAATATCTTGAGAATGTCAAGTATAGAGCATTGATCTTTAAGTGTGGTGTTCTTTGGGGGCGAGGCCACCATAAATGTTTCAGGTTGGCTATGCCTTCATTTGCTTCAAAAGGTATAGCACATCTGTGGCATGGCAGATTTGTGGTGGGCATGTTGTCTAATGGTTGTTCAAACTACGGCTTCCCTTAGTATCTCTTCTGGAAATTAAACCATCTCGAATACCCCTTCTACCCTTCTTCATATTCTTTTTAGTGGGGATGGATAGATTGCTAAACCTCTCTGGAATTGTATGTCTGCCTCCCTTCCAGCCCCAGTAATAGTTTCTAAGACAGTCACAGCTATCAAATAAGAGTAAGGAGGGCAGATGCACTTCAAACAAAAGTCTGTGTGTAGAGGCTGAGAAGCTATCTGGATCTGTTCCTGCATCAAACATGGGACTAGACTAGATGTCCAACATCTCCATTTTCATACCTATTTTAATACAAATGGATTCTACTATTTCCCTTATTTTTTTGAGTCAGAACACTGTGTGTGTAAGAGAGAATAAGAGAGAGAGAGAGAGATTGGTTGATAGAGAGAGACATTTTCATTCGGAGTATTTTGGATTTCCCTGTCTGTCTGTCTGTCTGTCTGTCTGTCTATCTATCTATCTGTTTCAACTGAAAAACTAGCAAACTGAACACACTTACATAAAATTCTATACCTTTGAACTGTCTAAGTTTGTACTGTTAGAATTTAGGGCATATTTAGTTCATGTTGGCATTTTATAGAAGACTGTGCATTTAAGGCTTAGGCTTTGAAACTTATTTCCAGAAGAATGAAGTAATACAGCCATTAATAAAAACTCTCATAGCATTAGACAAGTGAACAAAACTGTTTGACGCCTCAATTATGTGTTATGGGAAAATATTTCAAGTTTGTTTAGGGCTTGTTGTTTATAGTGCAAGAATGATGATGGATTTGAAAAAGCAAATGTAAGCAGAAAAAGATGCAATGGTTTAAGATCTTATATGGTTCTCCTTTGCAAAATATAATTCACTTTGATTCTGACATCTCTGTCTTATCGTGCCTGTATAAACCAGAATTAACTTGTAAATTCAAGCCATTTAAATGGATATACATTCTCCACATATATATTTTGATTTTTTTTAAACATCAGTTTTTCTCAATGGCACTTTTCAGAGTACAAAGTGAGAAGAGGTTTGCAGTACTTATCTGCCTCACTCCCTCAACAATATTGCAAAGTATACAATGCTCAGAGATGTGGCTTGCCAAATGGCAGACAGGGCTCAGCACAGATTTCTCCAGTTCTCCAAAACTGCCATACTGATCCCACTAAACTTTAAATTGTTTCATAGTATTTCTCCTATTAAAATGTGTTTATTTCTTACATACAGAATACGGTGTGCTGGAAGTCCCAGAACAAATAGCTATAGTGCTAATAGCACAACAGAGCTAATAAGAAGTTTTTACACTTAACATTTGACATATTCTTAGATTCAGAATATGAAATTTCAAGATTTTCATTTATTTTCTTACACAGATTTACTCAGAAGCAAGACTCATTGAGTTCAGTGGTATTTACTCCCAGAAAGTACAGGACAGTACTGTACATTTCATATTGATATTACTTCTCACTTACTATAGTTCAGAAAAGTAACCATTAAAACCAACATTGTCTCTGGCAACAAATGGAAGAATACAGATAACTCTCTTCAAATAGGAAAAGGTGTACAATTTTGCCATCAGAGCACAATAAAACAAGCAATACTCTCTAGATTCTATTATGTAATTGATGATATAGATTATGTTATGTAGGGAGTTCAGCAGTGACCAGAACAGGACTATCACCAGACAAATGAATTATCTACTCCCTCGAGATGGAGGCCATTTCTGCACTAAGCTGTTATAATGCTATTATTCCACTTTCAACATCCTATGGAATCCCGGGATTTGCCAAAGGCCCCTCCCTAAAGTGCAAACTGCATGAGTCATTTTTCAAAGGGGAGAGACATGATGACTAGAAAAGAACCTCCTCATCAGCAGCACTTTGTTGTTGTGTGCCTTCAAGTCACTTCTAACACATGACAACCCTAAGGTGAGCCTATCGCACGAAAGTTGTTTTTTTTGTTTTTGTTTTGTTTTTGTTTTTTTGGCAATATCTATTCAGAGGAGATTTCCCTTTACTGAGGCTGAAAGGCTGAAAGAATGTGACTTGCCCAAGGTCACCCAGTGTCTGAGCAGGGATTTGAATCCTAGTCTCTAGAAGCCTTTAATAAACAAACAAACAAACAAATAAATAAATATTTAATCTAAATTTAAGTGTTTAAATTTTGAGTTAAGTCTTTGGGGCCCCCAACAACAAATTACATTTATGAGGGTCCAGTAAAGAAAAGGTTAAGAACCACTGTTTCAAACATGACAGACAGGATAAATACCACGGGATCAATCAGCATCCACTTGTTATAATAACTATCTTGGTAGAGAGGGAACCACAGCAATATTTCCAAAGGAAAGTCACAGTAAATTGCATTGAAAGCTGCTGAGAGGTCCAGAAAAAGAAGCACGAAAGTTGACTTTATTCTCATGCTGACAAATTTTGACAAGATTCCTTCCTGCCCACCACAAAATAAATAAATAAGAAAGGTAAGATAGAATGGGTGTTGTTTTGCACTATGTTTAAATTGCTGCTTTTGCCATATAGAATAGCTCTGTTTATAGGCAGACTGAGCCACATTAAAGAATAGTGTTGCTGTCACTGTTGCTTTTGAAAAGCTGGGCATTTCTAGCATTTGGACGCTTATCCAGGAATTCCAGTTTATGCAATTAACAATCATGTGAGTCTCAGAGTGGGGACGTATATGCTGTCCCACCCAACACTTTTGAGGAGGATGGAGTCTATTCAACAAAAGTAGGTCCATACAACGATGTAGAGTTCTGTATGGATCTGGCACTCCATGACAAGGAGCACTTTACTCTTTTTTTGCTACTCATAAAATGTCATAAGCAATTACTAACTTCAGTATGCATTTTAGCACTTAGTAAAACAACTGAACTCCATTATTGTCAAAAAATAAGAAAATATATCAAATTCATGCTTTACACAGCAGTAAGAAATCTACTGCAGAAGATCACTGAGATATCACCAGCAATGTGCTGCAACAAGACTGGTGTGCTAGATTTGTTTCTAAAAAGGCATGTTACTGTACACTAGAGAGCCTTCTTGCTTGCAGGTCACAGCTCTATCTTGGATCTAGCAAATAACCTTTGAAAGCCTTTCATGTACAAACAATCTCTCCAGCGATTTTCTTCCCACAAGGTGATATGTAATACATACACACTACAAGAACCACAAGCATACAATTGTTCATATCCTTCTGCCTGAATAAGTACAGTCTCCTATAAAGACTATATACTCCTGTGGAAAGTAGAAAACATAGTAAATCCTGATGCATCACTGAAGTAATTTTCCCTGTGCATTCAGGGTTTTGACTACTGGAAAAGATTCTGCTTTCCAGAGTAGAAAGATTCCTATATATCTATTCACTGTATTGTTCTTTTTCTCTCTTACAAATGCACTATTAGTAGAACAGAATTATTTCTCTCTCTTTTACAGCCCTAAACCCCACTCTGTTATAATATAATAGCCAATATATATGACAGTTTTTCCTCCACATGAGAATTTAGATGCAGCTGTAAGCTCCTGAATTTTTTATAAAGAAAAAAAAATATTTCAAGTATAACAATGTTAGCACATATTGCAGAAGGCATCTTTGTGCGGAGAACTACAAAATTACTTAGTTCAGACTACCAGCCTTCAGCATACATCCATAGCCCCTTTGCATTCTTCTTTACAGGAGGAACAGAAAGTCTCTAAATGAGCAGAGTTCCCCACTGCATCTAAATACATCTGAAGACTGAATCATATTCAATTCATGGGTTAACACACTGGCTTGTTCACAAACTGCTAACCACAATTTCCTTGCTTGGATGGAACTGGAAACTGTGATTAGAGACTTCTGTACCTGATTGCCACATCACGTGGAAGTAAGAGCTAGAATAGCTGTGTACAAGAGTAAAAGTCTCATCCACATCTCAGTATATGATGCCAATATACAAGCATCTTAAAAGCAGCTTACATTTCCTAGTGTAAACATTGCCTGAACGGAAATTATACAATGGGTAAGCATTTACACTAAATCCTATTGAAACCTCAGATTTCAATGGGATTTAGGCACATCTAACTTTGGGGGGAGGTTGTTCTTATGAACTTGGCCTCAAAAGCACACAAGGCATTAAAATGATATGAATCTGCATGAAGGCACTGACAAGCAAAAGCAAATTAAACTGAGTCTTCTTCATTCTCTCCAGTCTCAACCACTGAGAGTAAAAACTTCCTATTGAGATGAAATTCAGTTTATTTTCTAAAACATTTTTGAAGTATGAAACTGCTTGCCTGCATTCAGAAAGCCAGCACCATTTTCTCAGATGAAATGTGCATGTTTGTCACTTTTGTAAAACCTGTAATCCATAAAAATTTCCTTGAATTTTTCTAAATTTTTCAGATCAAAATATGTGCTGTACAAATGAGCTGCAATCAGTCTTCTTCTAGATGCCCATCACTCAGAAAAGAGGGTCTACACCCCAGTCTCCTTCTGTACCTGAAAAATTAGCTCATCAGTTTTCCTCAGCCCTCAATTATCTTTACACTATTACTTACTTATGGTCTCCCACAGGATAAGGATTGTCATGTACAGGATAACTCCATTCTCAGAGATTTGGCTCAGAAGTTTGCAAAAGCTTTATTCATGAACTTCAGAGTAACAGAGTAACAGCAGCACATTCTGACAATTGCCAAGACTAAAAGCCCTATTGGATTTACAGATGCCATTTCCATACTATGCTGTTATAGTGCTATTATTCCACTTTCCTATGGAATCCTGGGGTTTGCAGTTTAGGGAGTGGCATTTAGAATTCTCAGCCGGAGAACTCTTTGGCCTCAGTGAACTACAAACCCCAGAATTCCAAAGGATGTTGAAAGTGGAATAATAGCACTACAACAGTGTAGTGCAGAAATGGCAAGCGTCTTATAAACAGTAACATTCCAAATGTGTGCATCCAAGGCCCTTCTCTGCCAGCTAATTAAAACAATTTCTTTCCCAGCCTTACTTTCCATCCATCAGCATCCTGACCTTGTGTCTGCCTTTGTTCTCCCACTTATCAAGGTTTATTAGAATAACATACCTTTGTTCCCAAAACACTGTTTTCTCATTCAGTTTCCATCACCTTCCATTTCCTTTGTTCCATGTATTACAGGACATCAAATAGCAAAACACTGCAAGTATTACATGGCATCAAACAGCAAAGAACATGGTACAAGAGTGTATGGTGACTCACAGGGCATTATATAACAGCAAACAGCAAACACCGCATGCCATTAGAAAAGCATTATGATGGCATGGCAGGTAAAGCGAAGCTGACCTGACAAGGACAAAAGTCATCTTCTTCATGGGAGGTAGGCAACTGTGGTCCTCCAGATGCTTTTGGACTACAACTGTCATAATCCTTCACTGTTAGCTATGTTGGCTACAACTGATGGAAGTTACAGTCCCAAGAATCTTGAGAACCACAGTCATCCACCTCCGTCCTACACTGTTCAATATCTGGTGGGAGATTTTTCCTGACTGCTTTGTTACAACACATACTTTAATAACAGAAAGAAGAATGCAACCATTTAGTAGCAGTTAACCTGCATATATGTTGACAATAATGTCATACTGGTTGGAATGCAAGACTGAGGCCATTTCCTCACTACATTGTCATAGTGCTATTATTCCACTTTCAATATCCTATGGAATCCTGGGGTTTGCAGTTTAGGGAGGGGCATTTAGAATTCTCAGCCAGAGAGTTCTTTGGCCTCAGTAAACTACAAACCCCAGAATTCCACAAGATGTTGAAAGTGGAATAATAGCACTGTAACATTGTAGTGCAGAAATGGCCTAGGACATAAGTGAAAGTTTCTGACTCACGCTTCATGCCCAAGTGAGGGGAGAATGTGTACCAAAGGCTGTTTCTCATAACAGCTGAATATACATTTGTGTTAGATGTGTCCAACATTAGCTGCAGCAGGGGTTTCAAATCTTCTACCACCAAGCACAGTTCTGCTTTACCCAAGTGAGCTAAACCCATTGATTCTGAAGTGATATGAATCACTCTCCAATTTTCAGATACGATTTGCTCATGAAAGCATTTGTTTCTTCCATGTCTGCTTTGTCATATCTGCCTCTCAAAGTATTCTTTTCCATGTCCTGTCATTTCTTCCCCTACTCTTCTTTTCCACTTAACATATAATACTTCCTTCACTACTAGTTTTTCATACCTCCCTGCTATTACTTTCACTTATTGTTTTTTCTTCTTCCAATAACAGCCTCTTTTTATTCCCTCCCTCCCTATTCCCAGTTTAGGTTTGATAAGAAAGTAAACACTGCATAAATTTCAAAGTCTCACAAATTTCATTTCTCCCTCCTTCAAAAAAAAATATTTCCCATGTCTTCAAAATTTCCAGAAATTGTATATCTCTATGCCTCCATCCCCAACAAACTGCAGGTTAATGGCAAAGCTATGAAAGAGTATAGAAGTGAATAGTGACCCTTGAATTAAGTATCAATACAATTCTACTATGTATGTTCAGGCATCAGACAGATTCATTCACTTATTTATGGACATCAAGGCAGTAGTGGTGGTGCTGCTTCTTTAAGATGTGTGTGTATTCATATGAGAGCTCTAAATCATTCAATACAACACTTTTCCATGACACCCAAAAAAGCAGTAAATTTCTGATAACCTTTGGGGGCAATCTGAATTACCATCTGTACCTTCTAGGGTTATCAGCTACATGCATGTACTGAGAAAAAGTGCAGGAGATGAAATTAAGATTTAATGCCAGAATTTCTGCTCCTTTACACTCTTTGATATTAAATCATGGGCGGGTGCACATGAAGGGTCAGAGAACTATTTTTAGTACCTCTCAACTCCATATGGGCCACACCACTCTCATTTTCAGGAGCTGGAAGTGATCTCTCATGGGAAGTTTCAGGAATGAATTCTCAACTGGAACATAAATCTATGCTTACAGAGTCATTCTCTGTCAAAAATTTGAGTTTTTTCCAGCAAAATACTTTTTTTGGAGGAAAACTAGTTTAGGGGTGGGGAGATCTCGAGGCCCAGAGACATACAGACACTCTGGGTACCCAAAGGCTGCATGATTTTCAACCCTGTTTTGGGGTAACAACTACATTTTTTCTAATTACTTTTAATTAACTTTCCATATCATAATCGGGCATTATCATCAGTAACACACAATACCAATACAGTTAAGTTTAATTATAAATAACAAGCTCAAGTTTTAACATGTCAGTCCAAACAACATATGTCTCAAAAGAGGTCTACAGTCAAAGCTCATTTCTGAAGTAAACATGATAAAGGAGCTCAAAATTTCAAAACTACCCCCTATGACTGTGTTTTCCAATAATAATGAACATTTAGCAAGAAGTATCCACAACATTTAAGGCAAACTGGAAGTGTTAATATTTTCACTAGGAAATATAGGCAATCAGAGAAGTTCTCATCACTTAAAGCATATATGCCATATACAACGGATATTTTAAAGAGCAAAACAAAGATTGTGTCGTGATACCTCCATCTCTCCATCTCAAGATGGATGTGTTTATATGTAATGTCATCTCCCAACAAGGAACAACGTCTTCCCTATGGAAATACAGAAATACAGGCCAAGAACCTACATCGTCAAGCATAGCACAAGAGTCCCACAAATGGAATTTGACTACAGCTCCCCATCACCACTTCCAGGACTCACCACTGCATCTAGACAGCCACCTGCCATTCCACTCTGATTGAGGTCAAGAGAGATTTGGAAATATTGTCCCCTCATGACAATTACTTTGCTGGTAGAGAGTGGACGATAGTGGAGAAACGTCTCACTATGTCCCTTAGAGCCAGATACAGACAGAGGACATCTCCCACCAATATCTTCTGGGGTTATCCAGAAGTGTCAGCAAATGAAGTCACCCATACTTCCATCACTCTATTTATATCCTGCCTTTCTCCTAGACTTCGACTCACAAAAGATGGAAAATTACAACACATACAAAAATTGAGATTAAAACAGTATCAACCTAACAACTGAAATAGAAGCCTTTAAAATGTTACCTTAAAATTTTACTTTAAACCAAGGACAAAAAACAGTATAGCGCCAGAAAAAGCCGTTGGTGTGCATCTGGCTGTGAGGATGTACCCAGATGCTTTTCCAATATCCTCTACTCTCCTCTGGCAAAGAAATTGCCACGGGGAGCACTGTTGTAAAGCAACAGTGAGTCAGGATGGAAGAGAGTACCTACCTCTGTAGCAATGACCAAAAAAGGAAAACACAGGCATAAGGTGGATTCATACTTGTCTATATCACTAACAGTGTGCTGATCACTGTTTCTGCACAATATCCTTTTCCTCAAATGAGTAAAAATGTTTTCTCCTGTTTTGGTTATGACAATAAATTCAAATTTATGTTATTATTAGGAAAATTACTCTAAAGTGACCCTGGAGCCACTGGGAGGCAACTAGGGCCATTTTTCCCCCCTAGGAAGGGGTGCGGCAGACAACCATAGTACCATCCATATCACCTCTGCCCCTTCTATTTCCCGTGAAGTATCTTTTGCATCAGACAATCTGTTTTATAAAAATGCAGTTGTCTTCCCTTCTCCTCTTCCTCAACACAGCTACATATCCACTATCTACCATCTACTGCCCTTTCATACTTGTTTCCTCCACATCTATTAGAGCAGTTATTAGAATCTAAAAGTTTAGATCAAGCACCTTGACATATTGATTTTAACAAAGTTAAAATCATAATTTAAATAATGTTTTCAATAGTCTATTTTGTCTTCACTTCTATTTATTTATCTATTGCCTTATCTCTCAAAGTGGGACCCAAAGTGGCTTTCAAAAAATAATATATATATATTACACATATACATATACACACATATATATTAAACACATTTAAAATAATTAAAAACTTTTTAAAAAACATATAAAATTATAAAATCTTACAATTCTTGGTAAGTTTTTGTACTTCACTGTCAATAGCAAGGGTCCCAAGTTATCTGTATGTGTTCTTGTTAACTTGGCTAAGACACCAGCTAGTTTTCTGAGCCAGGCTTATTGGGTAGGTAGCTGCTTGTTCAGTAAGACAGAGCCAAAGGCTGTAGAAGGAAGAAACACTCCCAGCAGCAGTCGATCAATTCCAGTATCGTTCCTGAGCACTCTCAGGACACACAATTATGTTCAGATGCCTTGTTAGATGTACTGTATCCAACCAATCATGGTAGCAACTTTGGGAGGTTACTTACGAATATGCTTTTATTTTGTTAGTTTTCAGGAATATAACACATTAAAATTGTTGAACAGCTTCTTCATACTATACACGATGTCAGACAAAGGCATCTTCCATTTGCTTGTGACCATAGAAGCACTGTTTTCGTGAGGGTGGAGGCTACTGTCAGAGGAAAGTACATAAAGTCTAAGGCAGCAATCGTATACTTAATTGTAATTCCCACTGAGATCAATAGGCGGTCTCTCCATATAACTGGCTGCAAGACTACAAGCTGAAATGTTTCATGATGGTGTACAGAAGCCCAATGCCTGTGCACTTCCTGAAGGATGCACTTAAGCCAGTATAGTAATTTTGTTCCTGCAGCCTGACAATTTACAGGGTTTTCTCTTTGTGTTGTACAAAGACATAAACTGGCCTGTCAAGAATGCTGGTGCTTCAATTAATCTTCCTAAAGAAGCACAGCATTTCATCTGCTGCAGAGGCAGAGTTAGGTTTCAGCTTTATCAACAACTAAGAGATTTTTCATCAGACACTATATAAATAGAAAATTATATTGTAGGCTTCTTCATGGATTTCATACCATGTTCATTTTTGGGCATAGTGATTAGCCATGCCAAGTACTAGTGCAGAGTATTTAGTGATGTGTGAAAGATGCATTGCCTCTTTCTTCCATGCAATCCAGCAAATTTGCCCTCCCCATGCTCTTTCTGCCATGGACAGAAATGAAACTAGCCTTGCAGCTGGGCCTATTTATCCAAAGTGGCTCTCATGACAGCTGTTGTAGTCATGCTGCTGCATCTCCAGGCTGAACAGACAAAACAGAGCTCTGGTGAATTTGTGACAGAGTGAGGCACAAAGGGAAGCAAAGGAAGGGAGGAAGCCGGAAAAGCAAAGGAAGCTGGGCAAGTAAGTGAAGAACAAAACCAGCAATAAGCAAAGTTGTAGCTACAGCAGCATGGAGAAATCTGAGAGAAGCCATAACTATTCTCTCCAACTCTTCCCACCACAAGCATTACAAGGCAAGCAAAGCCAAGAACCCCACACTTACTAGTGTAGTGGTGACTTTAAATGAACAATTTAAATGCATGCTAAATTGGGTCATTTTTACAAAGATAAATTAAAACATTTCATAATGCCCCAAGACAGCTATATATGAGAAAGAGAGTACAGCTGGCCTTCCATATCCACGGTTCTGCATCCATAGATTCAACTAACCACAGCTTGAAAATATTTTTTAAAAAACCAGAAAGCCAAACTTTGATTTTGCCAAGCACTACATGGATGTGTAGGCATACTCTGCTGTAGACTCCAACCATTTTATAGATCCTCAGGCTCTCTCCAGCACTCATTTATTTGCCATTTTATATACAGGACACCATTTTACTATACCACTCTATATAATGGAACTTGAGCATCCATGAATTCTAGTATCCACAGGGAATCTTGGAACCAAACCCCAGCAGATATCAAGGACTCACTGTAAATCTATAAAGTATGTATTCGAAAGCTTCAATGTAATTGCAATAAAGGGAATTCCATCCAAAAACTAGAGCTACACATGACTGATGCAACTAGAAATCTCAATAGAAACAAAATCACACACATACTTACTGAATGGGAGCCCTGGTGGCGCAGTGGTTAAATGCCAGTACTGCAACCACAAGGTTGTGAGTTCGATCCTGCCAGGCTCCAAGGCTGACTCAGCCTTTCATCCTTTTGTAGGTCGGTAAAATGAGTACCCAGCTTGTTGGGGGCAATTAGCTAAAAATATATTATAAACCGCTTAGATAACACTTAGTTGATAGGCGGTATAGAAATAAATGCTATTGCTATTGCTATTGAATTACCATTCTCAAGGTTTTTCAGGTGAAGCCTTAGTGGTTCTACTAGTCATAGTTATTATACCAAGGGATAGAGATGCTCATTTGCCAGACACTGCTCCTTTGTGCACAGCTAAGAACTAGCAAAACAGGTGAAAAGAGAATTGTGAAACAGTGGCCACAAATAATTCCCTTGTATAAGCCACACATACACCCCCCTCCAAAGAAAAGAATATGAAAAACATATGAATATCACAAATCCTAAAGTGACCTCTGCTGCACAGCACAAAATCAAAATTGAAGCCATCTATCTTCCACCTCAAGAATCTTGAGCTTTCCTCAGCAAAGATGGACATCCCCCAATGAATGCATACCTCTACTTTAAGAGCCACTGGAACACCAGATATTATGGTATTTTGAAAGTCCATCTATTTCGACAGTGCAGGAATCCCATTTTTAAGATAACAAAGATTTCACAGCTAAGAATCAAGATACAGGCTATTCTGAAATATAAGTAGCATATTTCTTCCTTATCATTATTTATTGTGGCAGTTATGCTTCTTATAGCAGGTTCAGTTAGAAATGTGACAGAGATTCACTCAAAGATATTTTTATCTCCATAACACACATCACAGTTAAGAATCAGAGAGGAAGGATTTATGTCAGCAGTTGGATAACGAAGATCATTAATTTCAGCTTGCAAAATACATCCAGTCATTGAGCAACTGTTCATCCTAAAAGCTTATTAGTACAACTAAAACTGCAATTACTAGTAAAGGTTATGACTGCTCAACTTACATCAGATGAGTCACATTTTTTTAAGAACTAATTCAAAGTCAAAATATTCTTCCTGCTAATGTAGGGATTCATCACATAACACAAGGTTTACTGAAAAAGTGGCCCAAAGTTGTAGATGTTCTCAAATACATATAAAGATATGCAGACCTTTGTTCTGAAAATACAAACATCAATTTCACTGTCCCCCTTGTATTCTATGAATCTCATCTGTTCAGTTTTTCAGTAGCTGTGCACAGAGCTCATCTACCATTAGAATTTGCCAAAGTGCTTAGATATAAAGGTCTGGTAAAATACATCAACCAAGAGACAAGTAGGATAAAGACGTGTGAAGAACTAGAAAGAGAAGATATAAAAATAAATTGGTTCCCGTACCTACAACTTAAAGAGAGATTTAAAATGGACTCCAAGTTAGAAGGAATCTCAACGCAAAGGTTATATAATGAATTAGAAACAATAATATTTCTTAAATCCAAACAAAAATGTCAGCCTTTTATAAATTTCTAAACGCACGTTAAGTTGGAAGATGAGACTATAAAGGAAGTTATGATTAAATGGGCAAGAAATGTCCAGCATGATATTTGTTTGGAAGATTGGGAAACTTCATGGAAACATACAATAGAATTTCCAAGCTCACAAGATTTAAAAGAAAATTACGTTAAAATGATGTACAGAACTTACTTAACACTGGAAAAAACAGATAAGATGTACCATACTGGTGAAAATAAATGTTGGAAATGTCAAGAAAATCTTGGTACATTTTACCACATATGGTAGACATGCCCATGTACAAAAAAATTCTAGCAGAAAATACATACAACTATAAGAGAAATGTTTAAAGTGATATTTCCTATGATGCCTGAGCTACTCTTGTTAAATATGTTATTTATGTTTGATAGAAATTTCCAATTGAAAAATAAGAGAGTTCTGTTATACTTAATAACCACAGCAAGAATGGTGTTTGCAAAATCATGGAAATCAACAGCGATTCCAGATATAGAGCAATGGACTCAAAAAATAGCGGAGTATAAACAATTTGATCTGTTTTCGCTCAGGTTGAAGGGGAAACAAATGGAACAAGTTGAAAATGATTGGAATTTGGTAACAGTATATATGAAGGAACACGGGTATTGGCTTTAAAAGGTTAATGTTTAAAAGTATAATGACATGGACATGAATATATAGGAGAAATCGTAATCAATCTATAGATTTCTTCCTTTCTTGGTTGGTTAAAATATAGTATATACGTTTAGACGGACAGAAACTATTTAAGTGTGTAGACGTACTTAATAAGGGAAAAGGACAAGAAAGGATGGAAGAATATGATGAGGAAAAACAAAGTCAATCTATGTTTTTTTTGGAAAGGGAGTCCAGAGTAGATAATATTGATATAAATTCGAACCTATAATTTATTTGAATTGGGGAGTTTCTGGTATAACTAAAACAATATAAGAAGCGACTCTTGGTAGTGGCAAGGAACTCAGGGTAGTGTAAAAGATATAAAGTATGGTAAAAGGAGTGAGATAAAGGTTAAGTTAATCTTAATACTCTTTTTACACTATCTAAATGTAAATATGTTTAATTGTGTACATAAGAATAACATCTAAGCGTGTAATATGTAATATTTGATGGAGATTTTATTAATGTGTATGTATAATAAAAAGAATTTTTTTTAAAAAAAAAGAATTTGCCGAAGTGGTGTTCATGCATATTTGAAAAGAGTTCCTTTGCTCGTTTGAACATCAGAAGGTAACAGCAGTTCTCAAACTAACTACTTGGGCTTTTGTTTTGTATTTAAGACTGTATCTGAGGAAACCGACCACAAAAATGTACTGAAGGTGCCAAAAAAGTGCTACCCTTCACCTGCCAAAGAGGCTAGTAAACTAAAAGCAACAGTGATGGTCCAAAATAATGTAGAAAAGAAAGCTGAACCATATTGTACAATACATATAAACTATCTGCTGAGAATATTCTTGAAAAGTCATAATAAACATTCACCTCAGAGCTTAACATAACCATTATACTGGAGACTTCTCGGTCTACAAGTTCTTTTTCCCCAGATCTGAGAAATAACATTCCCCATATTCTTCCTATTGCAATCCCTGATTCCCCTGAATGGTAAGCAAGAACAATAAGGCCAGTTAGAAGAGAAATACAGTTGGCCCTCCACATTTGTGGTTTTCACTTTCACAGACTTGATTATTTGCACGTTTCTTCAACCCCTGACCCACCCAAGTCAGGTACTTCTTTTCTGGGGAACCTTTCCTCTCAGCAGCTCCAATCAGGCTGCACAATCCTTTAAAAACTCTGGTTCTCCTCCAATATCACAATTTCTGCCTGGCCAGCTAAGGATGGCTCATAGTCCAATTTTTCAGCACCACAAACCTGCTCCTGATGCCCCCCCCCGCAACTAAGGAAAAGAATGAGTGAGAGAGGAAATCTAGGGCGCTTTGTCCCTGCACCCTCCTTCAGGGCAGGAAACAAAACCCAACTCCAACCCCTACAATTTGGAGTACATTGGGCATATCCTCAAACTCTTGTTTGAGACAACGTGCTTCTATCTTCTGCTTCAGGGTTGGTAAATATCACCCCTTCCACGCAAATCTCTCTCTACCCAACATATCTCACTTTTCAATAGCCTTGCATGGTTTGTGAGGTTTCCTGATTTCTTGTGGTCATCAATTAGTTTCCAATAAAATACTCTTCAACCTTTAACTGGAGTCATCTCTACAATTAGTACTGGCATACACAGGTGAATAGATCTTGCCATTATCTTCCTCTCACAGGCCTCCTTTGAGTTACTAATTCCCCAAATTCTAAGGAGACATTGGCACTGCTGGTGGACTGCAAGGTCCCCCACCTGTTAGGGTAACAATATCATATAGGATTGTATTTGTTTACTTGCCACTCTGTGCAGTAACACATGAAGCAATGTAATGCTGGTTTATTTCAGTGAATGGCACACAAGAGAGCATTAATTAGTGGACTGAAAATGGGGTGGGGTAGACAAGGTTATATTTTGAACTACCAGGCAATCCTATCAAGGGTCCTGTTAAAACTAGGAACCCATCATGTGGAACAATAACTCTTAGCATAATTTAAAATTTCTAAGCATATCTACCACAAAGAAAACCCACTAAGGAGTCATTTGAAGTTAGGCAGGCCAGTTCTACTTTTCTCATGTCTTGCAACATTCTACTAATGATACCTGGAATGCTATGCTATGAGTAAATGATATTTTGTGCATTGTATTCACTAAAAAATATTATAATGATTTATACCGGTTCAGAAAGGAAGGTGGATGAATATATTAAGCGATCCAATATGCAACACTTCAGAAATCTACAAAAACTTTGGCAAGAGGAAAAGAGCCACTTAAGTCCAATGTCAAAGATCCACTTTCATCACATGTGTAAACTTAAGTGTAATGTTAGGTATTCCCTGCAGTCAGTGGCAGATTTTTTTTAATAAAAAGTACATGCTAAATAAGAAAGCCCATAAAATATGGTATTCTCTTCGATTACTGATTATCCATACTTAAAAAGAATTTTGAAATTCAAGCCAGTATGTCACCAAGGCCAACATGTTATATCTTACACATTTAGTATGAATACCATTCAGGTCCTTAAGGGACAGATTTTAACTACATGATTAGCTAAGGGTTCCTGGATTTAAAAAGGAAATCATAAATAGCTAGGGAGTAAGGACCCTAATCACGACTGTGACATTTTACAGACAGGGGGGTTTGCCATGATCTTGACTGAAATCATGCATTCATCAGTGCCTACTACCAACAACCGCAAGAAAACTCTTATTGGTAGCACTGGAATCTTTCACTGGCAATTCTGATCATGAATGAAACAAGTAAAAGGTTAGCGGATGCAAACCATCATAATCCAAATCTGTCTTGGCATAACCCCACCCACTTTCTAATTATGTTTCTAAAATCCTATCCAGCAGAGTAACAATGAGACTAGCATCATGTCCAATTTGGCGCCAAGAAGTGTCAAGATAATTTGCGTTTTAAACTTCTTCATCCAAGGGACTCAGAAGGAGCAAAAAAACCTTTAGAACACTTAACGAAATAGCATTAGAATATTATTAGAAATACAGCACTTGTAGTTTTCTGTGGAATCCAGGGTTTTTCCTCTGTGCAGCAATGTTTTGCTTATCACAGAACCCTATTTCTTTATGCCCAAAAGCCTATTTCCATGCAAACTGCCCTTATTAGTTCTGAAAGAGAATTCAGACAACCACAAGTGTCCGTCCCCATCAGTTGGTGTCAGAATGACTTAGCAAATTGCACAGACAAGAAAACCCTCAGAACAAATCTCTTTAGTTGCCGAGAACACAACAAATCCATGCTAACAAAGGGCCAATTTACATGATTACTTGAGTGGCAGTTAAGGAACAGGCTTACCATTCAGTAGGCTTACCTCAACTGACAGGTGCTACATTGATGCATTATTTGTAATCCATATAAGTTTAGCCACTTCACACAATATTTGTAATCCATATAATAACCACTTCACACAACTAAATCATCACTGTAATGATGCAAAACTTTACTACACTGATGTATTCATGATCTATTAAATATAGTCGTATGAACCCAGAACTGATGCAGAACAAAAGATGGGGGATAAAAAAGGGAATTGCTAATAAGATTTTTCAATTAACAAGACTAGAACAGATAAGTGATGTGCAGTGGGACGTTTAGAAAGGGGGAGCAAAATACAGTACAGATGTCACTATTCAGTATTAGTTTACTTAGAACATGCACAAGTATACCTCAGTTAACAAAGTGGATGTGTTCCTGGAAATTACTTCTTTAACAGAAACTTTGGTAGCAGAGGCAGAAATAACATGGAAAGAATAAGATTAGGTTACTAGATCACAAAAAAGAGCAGCTTGAACATGTTTCAGCAGACTTTTTGTTCAGAACTACAGATATGTGCATGTGAAATGAAACAACCAGGTCAGGTAAGTCTTGCATGAGTAAGCCAAAACTCTTTAAAAACTTCTAGAAACCAAGGCCTCTTCCAAAATGCATCCAGGGGTGTTTTTGTTCTCTCTTTCCTTCACCATTCTCCATATTTCTTATGATTTACATCTTTGTGGTCAGACTTACAGATCTACTCATTTTTAATATGTTAAAAGCAGATGGTGAGGAAGGTTTATCTGCTGTCCCCTTTTTTTCTGTTTTGCTGTTCACAAACGTCCAATAAGGGGTTCTGGAGGCAGATGCTGTTTGCCTTGCTTGTTATATACTGACATGCACAGTTATAGTAGGATCAGCTAAAGCAGAATCCCATTCCTTCCCAGCCCAAGGTTTATTGCAATGTTTACTGCAGACAAGCTGTTGCTAAAAGTCTGTGTTTCTCCAGCCTTCTTTCATTCCCATTGATGATGCTAAAAGAAAAGAAATCTAGCTAGATAGAGGTCAAGGAGGAAGGGGGCTGAGTGGCAGTAAAAAGGCTTTGTAAAAAGAAAGGGTTTAGTTAACAAAGCTAGGTCTGTAGTTCAAACTACAACAGCCCCCACGTTCAGAAGCAAGTCACCAATATGAACTATGATATGAAAACAAAAGAAAACAAAATTGCCATGCTTTTTAAAACTACCCGGTTTGCTGGTGTACAAGACTCACTTTTTTTCCTGAAAAATACTGTTTAAAAATGGGGCGCGTCTTATACACCAGTGCATCTTATACACCCACAAATAGTATCTGCCAGCATGTAAATGGGGTTTGTCTTATATGCTGGTGCATCTTATATGCCAGCAACTATGCTATTGAAAGACTCATGTTCAAAGAACCTACATTTACTATTAAATGGCCAGCATGATACCATTCCACCCAGCTAAGTCACTAGAACTTTAAAGTGAAAAAGAAAGCAAGGGACATTCGAAAGAAACAAAGATGTCTGAGCATTAAATCATGCTACATTTGTATTTTCTCTCTGGCTTCTTCCAGCTCATTTATATATAAAACAAGAAGAAAGTCTGCTGCCACTACCTATTCATACATCACAAAGCTATTTATAATAGCTACAGTATAATAGGCACAGATGGTAAAAGTCAATTCCAATAAGATTAAAAGCATAAGACTAAGCTAAGAGTGGATAGCCTATCCACAGACCAAACTATGGCAAGTAAAAGAAAGATTATTTGTTCAGAAAAAAAGGCGATAAAGTCAAGATTATCTCCTTTACCTGAGATTACAGGGCCAGTTTAAAGAAGAACATATTAATGTTCTTCTAACTCTCAAATATCCAGCAATATAATCCGCTTCTCTTACTAATACTATCTATGGCCAAATATCTTTTTCTACTTTTCATTTATAAGTAAATTATTCTTTTTGAACACTACATGAATCCCCCCTCCCCAGTTATTTCCCTTTCCTCAACCCTTTTCTGTTCTTTCTCCTTCAAATTTTATTTACTGGTCCAACCAAGGAATCAGTGATAATAAAAGAATTTAAAAGATCTCTGTGTCATTTAGTTTCTAGAGTTCTCACAAAAATATAAAGACTACTTCCAAAGTTCATGTGTATTCTTACTCAAAATTTCTTCTCTACATACTACTTTCTGCATATTTAATAACATTATTGCTGAATAAAACACATTTTTATCACATGCCAAAGCTTAGAACATAAGCAAGCAAATTTGCTATAAAATGTCGAGTATTCAAATATTGCAAGTCTATTTCTGCCGTGTAAGCAAAGGTCAAAAAGACATTTTCATTCAGTATGCTTTTAAAGGAGAAAAGAAAATGGAAGAGAGTAATGGTAGATGCTCACCTACTGAGCCTCTGACACTTTAGATGCTTTATTGTTTTTATAATAACTGCCAGAACTAACCATATTCACTAAACTAGATACTGCTCTTCCCTTTGACTCTTCCAATGATAGAGTCAGCAGTTTCAGCAATGACTACCTCATCTCCTCAGAAGGCACCATTGAGCCCTTTCTTTTGCTGGAGACTAGACTGGTTCCTTGGTCTGCACACAACTGTGGTCAAGTCTAGAAGGTAAGCCATTTCTACACTACACTATTATAGTACTATTATTCCACTTTTAACATCCTGTGGAATCCTGGGGTTTGTAGTTTACTGAAGCCAAAGAGCTCTCTGGCTCAGAATTCTAAATGCCCTCCCTAAACTGCAAACCCCAGAGTTCCATAGATATTGAAAGTGGAATAACAGCACCGTAACAGTGTAGTGTGGAAATGGCCTAGTATCTTGTGGAGGAACATAGCCAGGAAAACAAATGGTTCCTGCAACTGAACCAAAAGGCTTCATCAGGAATACAGCAGGACTATGACTAAGGTCAAAAAGATTGCATTTGTCCTCTCACAGCAGGGGTCACTCTGCTAATAGCATTTTAAACATAATGCTATTTGATGCATTATGTTTAATGATTTTGATTTGATTTCTATTTTGGTGACTACAGGGTTTTTTCCCCAGTGCTAATGAATGTATTTGACAGTCAAATCATCAACTGGTGTACAGACTGTCTAACAAAATCAAACGCCCTGCACAACTAATGAACAGATACATTCAACAACACAGACTGGTGGATCCTATCTACTCTAGAGCAAAAAAAAGCACTGTAATATTTGACATTAGTGCAAATGAAGGAGGTCTATCTTCACTGACCTTCTCTAGTCATTTTGATACAAAGAGCCTTGGGATCTCAGTGACCTGTTCTTCTGAATTTATTTCAACACCAACATCCAATGCAGAAATATACACATGCGTTAATGTATTAACAGCAGATGCTTTGGACTGTGTTCTTCTTGGTTATTTAATTTTATGACTGGGCCAACATAAGAACTAAAGTGGAGAAATGTTATCAATGGCTCACTAAAGAATCCATTCCTAAGAACTGGTCATTACTGAACTGATTCTTGCTGAGGAACTGTAGCTTTCCCATTATTGCCTGGTCCTCAACCCACAAGCTGATCACAAGTAAAGGAAAACCTACACCAGTACAATAGAAACAGTATTTGGATTCTAAGTAGAGAATACCAATCCCCATAGCAATCTATAAAGGACATATACAGGTATAAGTGAAACTTATGTGTACGTATGTCCCTTACAACATATCAGCCATTATCTACTTTTAATTTATTTGAATGTAATAATGTGATGTATGAAATGTACTAAAACAGGACCGTCCTCAGTCATTATGCGGTGGGTATTTCTAAGTATGACAAAAGTTTCCAATGGATACAGTTTGAAAGAGAGGTGAGTAGTACTCTCTGCAGCCATATCATGGCAGATAACATGCCTACTTCCCTCACTAGTAGCATTTTCACTCATGGCTCATTCAGAGGGATCCAATTCCCATATGTACGTAACTTTGTTTCAAGGTTTTGATGGATCAAACTTAAGGCAGAGCTTGACATGTTCCTTTATTACTCAATAAACATGGAACTTTGATTATATGATTGACACACAGCGGAAAGAGACGTAATAGAAGCTGGCAGGATTTTGCACGTCTCTTGGCAATGCTTCCTTAGAGCTGTGCTTCACCTAACATAAGAACATGAAATTTTAAAAGCCACTGTACCGTAGTAATACAAAATATTACATCTTCACTTCAGATGATCAGACATATGCATCAAGATTTATTGTAATATGTAAAGATTTATTGGATATGTACAAGATACCGAACAATTAGAAATATAGGCAAGACATAAAACAAAGCCTAATTTGTCTGACCCATATAAAACATATTTTAAACTAAGGAGCCCCACTACTGTGGGACCCAATTACTTCAAAATACCATGTTAATCAACACAAGCATTTCCAACAGCATTAGCAGCCATATTAGATAACACATGCAGCTCCATTTTGAGTTTTTTGGGATTTTTAAAAAAACAGGCAATAGGCACAGAAGAAAGGCCAATGGGCTGCTTAATCTTAACTGAACAGGGTGGCCGCCCACCCTGTTATGTCTGCCCACCCTGAATATCCCCACCTGCTTTTCTCCCTTAAGGAAAAAAAAAGGGGTATAATAATTCTGTGTGTTTGGAACATAGAAAGTGACTTTATATTGAGTGAGAATATATAGAGTAATACTAACAGAAAACAGAATAATATCAAACACTATAACTAAGCACTACACATATCTATACAGTCCTCCCTCCACATTTGTGGGTTTGACCTTCACGAATCTGACTATTCATGAGGTACCTGTCTGAGTCCCCCATTCTTCCCCTCCCATTCTCTTGTCCTTTGCCTGGATGCACCATTCTCTCCTTCTCTGCACCCAGCAAAAGGGAAGCGAAGGGGGGGGGGATCCACAAGTGGAGAAAGTAAGAGCACAGGAGCCTCCCTCCCTTCTCTCTCTCTCATTTGCTTGCTTTTTGCCCAGGTGCAGGGAAGGACTGGCAGCGCACACTGGCAAAAGGCAAGGGAAGTGGGGGGGAGAATGAGGGGAGGCACACATGTGCCTTCTCCACTAATGAAGCTGCACCCTCCCATTCCCTTGCCTTTTGCCCAGATGTGTAGAAGGAAGGCATGAATACCTAGGCAAAAGGCAAGAAATGGGGAGCTAAGGCACATGTGTGCCTTCTCTACTAGTGGGGCTGGCTTCTCCCCTCTGATTGCCTGTTGCTCAGGCACATGGAAGGAAGGTACATATGTGCCCAGGAAAAAGTCAAGGGAATGAGATCTCCAGAATAGAACGGAAGATGGAGTGCTAACTCGGGAAGGGAGAGTTATTCATAGGTTTTTTTTAACTTTGGGGTTCTGTGCCCCAAATGCAAAGGCTTACTTAACCTAAAGAGCACAGACCAACTCCATATTGTATCACACGTTTGACTTATCAGTCATATTTAATTTCCTTTGGTTATTCCGTGTTCTATATATCTTTGGTAATATTGTTTATTATCATATCCAGTTTTTGATTGATTGTTTGAACTCTGCCCCCCCCCGCTGTTTTCTAGTTGGTGTTTCGCACCAACCCTTCTATGTTTCCTTCCTGTGCTGAAATTGTTTTCAAAGGTTTCATCCAGGTCTCTTTGCTAGCCAAACCTGGAGACCCCTGGTATTCTTAACCAAATACTAAACAAGCCTGAGTCTGCTTGGCTTCTGAAATCAGTTATGTTCAGAGTGACAAGGTGGTGATTTCCCCCTGCCTCTCACTAAGGTGGAAAAGCAGCTTGGGAGATGGAGGTAGTGGCTGAGCAGAGAAACAGCTACGAAAGAAAGGGGTAAACCAGCACTAGGTAAACTGTAGACCTCTACAAGTTGTTGAACTCCAGTTTCCATCAGCCCTAGCTACTCTGGGGCCACTTTGACTAATGATGTGACTTGACCATTCATGAACATCCAAAGAGCTAAAGGTTCTCCATGGCTGAATGAAACAAAGCTGTTGTTTAGCAGAACTCTGCTTAACTTGATGACCTTCTTGGCTGGTTTCAGTTTTTTTAAAAAAGTGTTAGCCTATTTGTTTTGGTTATTCTTCCCATATGCCCATGAATCTCACTAATGTCTACTGCAACTGTGTACAAAGTCAGTAAGTACCTCACACACACACACATATATACACACACACACATATATACACACACACACATATATATACACACACACATATATTTAAGTACCTCAAAATATATATAATTTATTTATATATATTTATTTATATTTATTTATATATATGTACATATATTTTTATTTGAGGTCAGTATACACCTCAAAAAATATGTATGATTTCAACTGTTTTCAGCAAAACATGATAGTCCTTCCCACAAAGGTTACTCTGCCCCATCTCAAAAACACTTTTGAAAACCAAAAATAGGTCATAATTTAGATTGTAGATAATACAGATTCTTTGATACTTACACCAGTTAGTGGATTTAATTTTAGTGATTAAACCTGCTTAATCCAGTGCCATTATAAGATATCAGGCAAAGTTGAAACAATGCAATGTGAAACCAACATTAGTTCAAGACATTCCTGATTATGAACAATTATTTCTGAACTGATCTCTATTCCCTTTCATTGTGTTCTAAATCACCTCTGGAAAGCTGAGCCAATGAGCCAGAAGTCAGGGTCATTATCTTACACATTAATCAATCCTGTCAGTTAACTCCTGAGTTAAGCCGTTAAATACTTCTTTTCACACCAGAATTACCTCTTAGATAGACAGGATTTTCCCTCTATTTTACAGAAAGCATGCTTGTCGTGCAATTCAGTGCTGTTTAAACACCCTAAATCCTCTCTGCGCTTGAAAAGAACAAAGTTGTATAGAAGTGAAACTGAATAATCAGGTCAGAATAACACAAATGAAGACTTTTTGTATCAAAGTTTCAAAACATATCTTTTAGATTCTCACTGCCTGTGCGGCTTCTCCAATGCTGAATGCTGAAACTGCTGTAACCTTAATAATTTATTTTAGAATTGCCCAAAAGATTTAAGTCACCTTGATTTCTCAGCCACCACTACAAAGTTAGTGGTATCTAGAGGGTGGACTCATTCCATCTTTTTCCAATCAAGTATTTCTCATTCAAGTTCTCTTTGTAAAAGGAACATATATACAACATAATTAGAGTGAATCCAGATGTTAGTAAGTATGAATTGGACTACTATATATCCTTTAGTGGTAGAGACAATTCTCATCCTAACTTTTGTGAAAGAAGCTACCAACAGCTGCATCCTAGAGAGATTCAGCAGGTGGAGCTTATCTTGCTATGGTGTTATTACAGCAAGGAAAAAACACTACCTGCTGAACCTGTGCCCATCAAATGACATGTAAGATGTTTGGTCAAAAAAAAGAACTCAGTAACCCCAGGTATTAGGTTTTATCTATTTACTGACTTTTCCCTAGTTCTCCTTCTCCTAGCTTGTTATTCTCACAATCAATGAAACTGTCATGGTCCCTTGTAGACTACTGATATCACATAGACAAATGTGTATGAAGATACCTAGCAATTCAATACTGGCCTTCTCTAATCAAATGGAAGTACCATTGAATTAAATGGGGCTATTTCCAGGTTAGTAGGTATGAAACTATAGCACTATTCTTAGAGGAATGCACAGGAAGGACTGCCTCCAAATACTTTACAAATTGTGTGTGTGTGTGTGTGCTCTCAAGTTCCCTGTTGACCTATGGCAACTCCATGAATTTCACAGGGTTTACTTATGCAAATAATACTCAGCAATGGGTTTGCTAGTTCCGCCCTCCGGAATACAGCCTACAGGAGCCGGTATTTGTTAGTCATCTACCACCCAAGTACTAACCAGAGCTGACCCCACTTAGCGTGCAAGATCAGAGTATTTAGAGTATTTGGGCCACTTCTAAAAATTAGAGAAAGGCTTATTTTTCTTTTTCACTAAAATAAGTTCCCTATCTTGCACCAAAAATGGTCACATAGCATTATACTATTCTGTTCTATCCTATTCCTTTATTTATTTATACACCACTTCTTTCTCCTGGAACTCAAAGCATCCTACCAAATGAAACTGCACTGCATTTACTTCTTCAGCTTTACAAGACAATACATAATAAAACACCAGCATACAGCATTCAAGCAACATGATCAGGTGCACACTTGGAAGAATGATTTGATAAGAGGTCCAGATCCCACAATAATTACATACAATTTTACTAGAAAGTCTCAGACATCCAGTTCTATACCTATAAACTCCATAAACTCAACCCCTATGATTTAAATAGTCACTGGTGGTTCAGAAGAAATAGCACAAGCATACATTACTCTGAGATCACTTAAAAGAAGAGAGATATTGACAAACTATTGAAAGAACTTGTTGAAGTCTCACAAAAAGCATGTCTTATGGGATTAGAAATTATATTACCAAAGAAATTAAGGAGTTTACAGAATAAAAGATGAGATTTCTCACAAAAACCATGAAAGAACAATGTTTACTAACAGATTTCTTAATTCCTAACTCCTTCCTTTCTATTCTTGGGAGAAAGAGATCATTTTACTGAAAATTCAGTTGTTAACATATGCTAAAAGCTTTGTACATGTAAATCTGCTTCCAGTGTCATGATAATAAGTTTTGCAACATTGTATTAGAGTATCAATCAATATGCTCAATTAATTACCACTCAACTGCAACAAATAAGAAATACATACTCACTTGACAGACTATATAGGAAAATCCATTTTGAGGCATCTTTCATTTTCAAAAAATGAGAAAAACACTTGAATATTGATTCAGAGTCCAATCCTTTTCTCAGTAGAAGGCTCACTGTGATTCCCATGTAAGCAAGAATAAGATGTAGACTGATACACTTTGCTTTTTTTAACTATAGTTGTATGAATTAGTAAGCATAACACTATGTTATTGCACATTACGAAGCAGACTAGATTCTTAACATGGAAATTTAGTTACTGTGCATTCATAAGACCACTACACTCTCAACTTCGGACAGAAGTAGTGTCCCAAAAAACCTTCTATTCCATTTTGTCCCCATGATTTGTAACCTGAAGATATGTTCTTGCATTTATCTTCAGTGTAAGAAATAAAGCAGTGAAATCCCTAACTCATGTTACTTTCTTCTGCAATATTTATTCTGCGGCTTTCAAGAAAATCCTTATTAGCGTGTGAGAGACCAAAACTTCTAAAAAAGATTCCTCTTAAGAGGATGATAAAATAATGAGCTATACCCTCAACAAAAAGAGCTTTGGATTATATAATGTGAAACAGAAGAGAACAACTTACTGAACATTTCAGAAATATTAACCAACAATAAAGTAGAACAACTGTAGAAAACAAAATGTTCATGTAAGGTGGCAACCTTATCATAAGAAACTCTTACTGACTCAGGAAGAGCCAACCAATATACACTACTAGCATATGCAATCTCAACATTTTCTCAACAGTTCAGCAAAAAGATGTATATAGTACTGAATTTATTAAGATGCAAAATACATTAAGCCTTCCACTTCTGCTTTTCTAATGATAAAATAATTGTAAGCTATGCTTCTATCAATACAACCTTCTAGGCTTCCTGTTTAATCATAAAGATAAAAAAGAATTGTTTCAAGCAAGTACTTTTAAAACAGCACAAGATAAACAAAATATTTGTTGTTGCTGTTGTTGTTCTGTCCGAAACTCTGTATTCTGAACACTGGCTAAATATGTTGTTCTCTGTAAGGACATTCAGAAAGAAATGGCACTGAATAATAGAGGTTACTCCCTAATAAACTGACACTGCAGCAATCAGCAGTCAATTATTCAAAGGCCAAGAAAACTTCCTTTTTAATCCAGTATACAAAAGTAAAATGGAAAGCCATTCACATTGCTTTGGTGGAATGCCTGAACTGTTTCTCAAGAGTTTAAAAGTTCCAGATGTAGTCTCATGATACTGTACTAAAAAGGCTGAAGGAGACAGATGAAAGTGCTTTCAAATCTCTACCCTTCCCCCACTCCATTTATCATCCATTCAGAAGCATTTCTTGCACAGGCTGAACTACTCTGCACACTTAAGACTGAGCACTCACCTAGCTCTGTTCTTGTGTTGGTCCCATCTGATCAGACCAAAAGTGACCGGGGGGGGGGGGCTCCAGTTATGGGTTGTGTCCCTGTTTCATGCATGCTGTTTTGTCCAACTTACGTACCTCCATAGAACCAAAGACACACTATGTTACCATCACTCTGTACCTAATGCACATTGCTCTCTTGCAGTTGCAGGATACAAATCCAGATAGAACACTGTGATGAGAAATAACAAACTAGCAGCAGTCAAGCCACAGAAGAGTCAACTCATATCCAACCAACACATCTTTGTCATGAGCTTTAGAGAGGCATCTCTTTGTGTCTTTCAAATTACCCCTCTCTTTCCCCAATGGCAATTTTAACCCTTCATTTCTCCTATGATTATCTCGTTTTTGTTTTGGTGTACTTTTCCTGGTGACCAAAGCTGCACAGAACTTGGGGAAACCTGCAACTCTCTTTGCTGAGGGGAACCCAGCAGAAGAGCACCACTTAACCCTTTCAGTGCCATTTCCTTTCTCTGGACCTCTGACTTTGAAGACCAGCATTCATCTCTATTTCTCTGCCTGCACAAAGAAAGTTGACCTGGGAAAGTGCACCCGCCCCCTCTTTTCTTCCCCCTTCCAGAGCTAGCAGCGCATCACCATCAATCAGGGCCTTTTATTCACTCGCAGGCATCCAAGTCTTCCAAAGTAGCATTGTCTCGCTTTCTCCCACTCTCCTCCCCTCCCGCCGCTCGCTTTCACGTCCTTTTAAAGGTTCCATTAAGCCATCGGATCGATCCTTACACTAATCGGTAACAGCCATTCGCCAGCCCCGAGGGAAAAAAAACCCTCCCTCCCCCACGCAAACCTCCCCCACGAGCATCCACTTTTACAACTCGGGGAGAGGGGGAACCCTCATCGCTTTTCGATTTCCTCCCCTCCAGCCCGTTCTCCCACACCCACCCATCCCACTCGCTCCAAAAAGTTGAGGCTGCACATTCATTCGCTGTATGCAAAAGAAAAATGTGGGTTCCCCCTCCCCTCCTTGAAACAAACTCAGCTCAAATCGACGGACTCGGGGGAGAGGGGAAGAAGCCATGCCAGACTCAAACAAACGGGAAGGGAGAAAAGCTTGCTGCCGCCGCCGCCTCCCCCGTCCCCCGAAAAAAAAAAAAAACTTCTTCCCGGAGGAAAGGTGATCGCAGTCGCAGCCAAAAAAACCGAGCCAAGCAGAACGGAGGGAAAAGGAGGGAAAGGGGCTGAGAAGCAGTGGCCAAGCACTGGCAGGCGAGGCGGGCACGGCACACTTACGTCTCGGAATTTGTTCCACTGTCCAACCTCCTTGTCATACTGCGAGATGGTGGTGAGCCATTGTTTGTCATCCAGAAAATTGCCGCTGTCTGACCTGCCCCCGGCTCCCGCCGCCGCCGCCGCCGCCGCCGCGGCTACAACACCCTGACTGCACCAAGCGGCTGCCCACACGCAGGCGAAGGCTGGTACCTTGAGCATCTGGGCGAGAGAAAGGAGAGACACAACGGGAGGCGGTTATCCCTCTGGAAGGGAGAGAAGGGGGGAGGCACGCACCCGCAGAGGGAAGACGCCATTCATTCCCCACGCGCACCCCAAAAGGGCGGGGGGGCGAGGGGTCTCCAACGGCCGCTTGGAGCAAATAAGTAGGCGAAATGGACGCGGGGGGGGGGAGAGGGAGCCATGCATGCCTTGAAGAGAAGCCCCTCTGAGAAGAGTTTCGGGGTCTTTCAAGAGGGGGATAGTGTCGGAGAATGGAGCGCGGGGAGGAAATGAACTGCCCGCTCTGTCACCTTGCCGCGAAGCCCCACCGAACCGGCTTCTCCCAGCTCCGCGGCGACTGGAAACGCAGCTCGACGCTGCCAGCCGGGCTTCTCTCTGGAGCTGCTCCTGCTGCACGCGCCGCCGCCGCCGCCGCCTCCGCCTCGAGCCGTCCACTCAGCTCCTTGCGCCCAGCGCGCGCGCTCTCCCCTCCTCCCGCCTCGCGGCTCTCCTCCTCCTCCTCCTGCTCCTGCTCCTGCTCCCTCTCCTCCACCACCACCCCTCCCCGGCAGCCCGTTCTGCTGCTCGGGTCCGCTCCGCGCGCAGCTCCTGGAGAACAGCGTCAGGCAGGAGCGAGCGTCCTCGCTCTCCGCTTTCTCGCGCCCTCTTTTGCTGAAGGACCGAGGAAGTGTGCCGTGGGAGAGAGAGCAAGGAGACTGCAGGGCTGCTTCCCCCACCCCCGCCCGGGTTACTGGGCACACAGTACGGGAACGAGGGTCTCACTACACTTGACTTTGGGGGAACGTCTCTTGGAAAAGGTTGCTTTAACGCTGCCGCCTTTGGCTTGCCAGGACCGATTTGGTGATGAGAGGCAAACAGACCCTAGAAAGCAACCTCGCCTCCTTTCTCCTGCCCCTGTTGCAGAGCGGGCTACGGAGTAAGGAACTTCCAGCCAGGAAGCCTTCCGGTTGCCCAAGTTTTTCCACCCCCAAAGCTGTGTTACACTTTGCCACTCCTGGAGATGAGCTTCCAAGCCAACAAGCCAGAGAAAACAATGGCTCCTCCTACCTGTAACTCCCTTTCAGCCTTGGCCAGCAGAGCCAATGGTGAAGGATAATGGAAGTTGCACTCCAGTGACATCTAGGGAGTACATGTGCCCTGTGCCAGTCTTACCCGTTCTCCTTAACACTCCTCAGCACCACAACTGCACAGATTAAACCCAGCAGTGCTCCCTAGGATAACTGAAGGAGCATGGGCATGGGATAAAGATTACGCCCAGCCACCCCAGGCCTTCCTGTTTAGGGACAAGTGAGCAGCAGGACTGAGACAGAGAGACAGGAGGGAGGGAGGGAGGGAGGGAGGTGTTTGTGTGCATGTGTGTGCACACAAAACCCCTGGATCTGAGCTTCTGGGTGCCTGAACCATGAAAGAAAGAAATTAGAAAATAAATGTTGGTAGATCAGAGAGTGACTATAGTGTCTGTTATTAAATTTAGGTGGCCCCATCATGTGTCTCATCCCAGGCGCAGTGCCAGTTGTCAGTTGTTTTAGCGACCAGGCAGAGGGAGACGGTGGGTGATTAGCTAGATCTACTTTCCCTCTACTTATGGATGGCATTGGAAAACCCACTTCTTCCTCCTATACTACCTAAACAGAGAAGTGGAGCAAGTGAGTAGGGAGACTTCTATATGGATAGTTCCCAGTGCCACCAACCAAAACCATTATGGAGTTTCTATGTCTTTTTTCCTTTTTTGCTAAAGGCAAAAAAAGACAGGCAAAACAGGAAGGTTACAGATAGAAGACGACATTGTCTGGATCTCCACGCCCCACATTCCATGAGTAAAAGCATGATGATTTCTTAATGAAAGGCTCATCTAGAAGCAGCCAAGGCTCAATTACAAATGGCAACAGCCTTCATTTGCCCAACCCTTGCTACTAAAAGGGCAGGAGGGTGAATTGATCACACATTCCTGCTCTCTGCTCTTGCTTATTTCCTCTCCCCGAGCTGGCCAAGTATAAGATATGGATCAGTGCATGTATGTGTGGAAACATACCACATTCACAATGCTAGATTTTCAATGTGAAACTTTCTGACAGTCACAATTTCCCATAGCTGTACATGGTTGCAAGTTAGTTTAGCCCAAGATTCAAAGAATTTTGCACTGTGTCCTCCTCCCACCTTGAGTATGTTTGTACAAAGAGACAAGTGTATATTTCCAAAGTATGTGGTTCTCTAGCTTCATCCCTCTGTTAAGCAGAAAAGCTCTGGAGTTTTGGAATGGTGTAGCAACCTGAAATGCCCACTGATAACCTCCTTGTGAAAGGATGATCTGGCTGTTCTTTCTGTGACCAATATTGTGTGCTGCATTGCCCCATCTGCCCAGGCAAAGTGCAAAGAAAAGGTAAACAAGAAGAAGGAGGCAAGAGAGATTGATGCCTTTCCCTTCCTTACACACTTTACCACCCACTTATGAAAACATGTCATTCAAAGGGAAAGATGATGAGTGAGAGAAGATGTTGCTGCATCCACAGAATCTCAGTTATTCCTTTCTCCCAGAAGGGAGAATGGGCAAGTGATGGTTGCTGCTCACTGTAGTTGCTCCCCTCCCCCTATAAAATGCTCTGTCTGTTCATGCATCCTTTATTTTTGGATGATGCAATGGGAAGAATTGGAGCCAGCCATCCAGAGAGAGTAATTGGTTTTCCCTTAAACCGGCAACCATATGCCTTGTATGCTCCCTCAAACTTTATCACTTGGATTATGTGGACAACTGAACTTGTTGTTAAATGCAGTCAAATTGAGTTTGACTTATAGCAACCCTGTGAATAAGAAGTCTCCAAGTCACTCTGTCCTCAGCCGCCCTGCTCAGGTCTTACAGATGCAGGGACATATCTAGTTCCTTCATAGCTGTTCTTCCAAGTCTTAATCTTTTTCTGATTTCTTTACTGCAGTCTCCATTCTGATTAATGACTGAGTCAAGGACAACTGAACTAGTTGGACCTAGTTGGATGTCACTACCACACCAGCCAGAGGAAAAGCAAAGGGAAATCAGTGAGTGAGTAAGATAACAGATTGGTTGCTATTTCAGTGACTAAATCTCTATGATGCACTATCCAGCAGTGGCAGCTAGTGGCTCCTCTGTCAGTTTTAATTGAGGGTTCAAAGGCGCTCTCCAGGGTGTTGAATCTATTACTAAAATGGGTTGGCAGTGTGGATAGCTCCTGTAAGGCTAGCCTAAACCTGGAAAGGAGTCATCTTTCCACTGACATAGTAGTCATCATCTGCCACTGCCACTCAGAGAGGATGCATGAACAAGGTGGTTCATGATCTGGTTCTAGGCAGCACTATGAGCCCAGTGTTCCTTGACATAGTGTCCATAAAAAGTGAGTGAGACATAGGAAGTGGCAGGACCCAGGAAAGGAAGGACTGTAGGAGATGAAGCTTCTAAGGGAGGAAGTTCCTAGCTGGAGGTATCTCTTCCCGTTTTTTCTTTACCAGCTTCTGCTTTTCTTTCCTTCCTTCAGAATCAGAATCATAGTGCTAAGCATTATTTTTTCAAATTATATGTAAAGTCATGTTTACAGTTAGGCCCAGTATACTGAGCTTATAAGCATGCATACATTTTCGGTAGTTCCAAGGGGGGAAAAAGTAAATGTATTTAAAGATGCAGAGAGACCTTGTTACAGCAACACATTTGTCGTCAAAAGAGGAGGCAGAAACTCTAGAGAGGTGGGAGTGTTTAGGGATAGATCACAACAAAGGAAGTTTCTAGGAGGGAGATGTGATAGACAATAATGATAACAAGAAGCTAGAATTACACTTTTTAATTTTGAATTATGATTAGTGAAGTTTACAAGACATCAGCTTAAATTAACATACAATACTCTACATGTGTAAATCAAGCAGAAGTTTTCTGTCATTGACACATCAGGGACTAAGTCTAAGTCTGCAGAATTTGAAGATCCAAGAATTAAAGAGGGTTACCTATATAAATGTCATTTTGACATCAGGCAAAACTTTTTCTGTCATTCTCCCAGGCTTCAAAAATTCATCACTTTCAGCTAGTAATTGGTTTTATGTCATTTGTTTTGAATTTTTCTTTTTACTTTGTAGTTTAATGCTGTAGTTTAATCTACAGTTTTGTAAGGAGAGCCAGCATTGCTTTGAACTCAGCCATAAAAACCTATTGGGTGACTTTGGCTGTGTCATGCACTCTCAGCCCTAGAAAACCCTGTGATAGTTTTGCCTTAGGGTTGCCATAAGTCAGAAACAACTTGAAAGTATACAACAACAGCAACCTGGAAACATCTCTGAAGAAAAGGCAAAGATGACTATAATAAAAAATATGACTAAATTAGCCCACTTTCCTCTTTCAGCTATTGTGGTAGATTCATGCCCTGCATTTTAGGAAATATTAATACTATCTGTTTATATGCCTATAATCAACAGAAATGCAGTATTTTTGAACCCTAGTGTCATGTCCCTCCTGTTTGAAAAACACTGCTTTGGTCCAAGCCCTGTTTCCTGCCGGTAAATATAAAAGAAATAACTTGCTATAAAGTGGATTACTATCATTCTCTGGTAAATATAAATATAACCCATGTCAGGGATGAAACGCATTCTCACATCATATTGCTTTCCATAGATAGATAGATAGATAGATAGATAGATAGATAGAACAAATACAATAATTTCCAAGCCTTTACCTTTTGCCCATATTTTGAGCCCATTCAACAGCTGATGTTATCTTTCTCAAAAGTGATATGCATGGCTGAAAAGCACTGGCTTTCGTACAACATTCTTCACTCAAAGGAAGATTCCTGTGTGACTTTCCTGTTACTGAATTGCCTTGTTCCAAAAAGACACCTTTTGATTAATTCCCTTCAACATGAAAACAAATAACTAGAGACTCCTGAAGTGAAAATAAATTGGATAGTTATTTTGAAGCAATATGAAAAAGGAAGCTTCATCCCAACTGAACAATACCTTTGCATCCCAGTCTCTTGGCTTATGTTCACCTTCAGGTGATTGTGTGGGCAGAGCATAGGAACAAAGAAGCATAATCCCAGTTCTCCCTCTCCAGATGTTCATAGCACATTTGTTCACTGAACATGTAAGGGGAGCTAAAATGGTACATTCTTCCATAATGAGATATCAGAGTTGATTGAAAATATATATTGCAGGGCAGGGGGAGAATAATGTGAGATTCACAGAAATTTTGTCTTGACTTGTGGAAAAAGTGATCTTGACTATCTGTGCCTGCTCTTTTGACAACAGAAACTAAATGATCAATTATCTATATTCATAACATTATAACTGCAAATATGTCTGTCTCTACATAATTTTTTTAAGAATCATTTTGAAAAAAAAGATTTAACTTTATTTTGCCTTATGTCATCTGAAGATTTATATCAGAATACCATTTAAAAAAAGTCCTACCTGATAGATTGGATGGTTGACAAATATTCCAGTACTTCTCCAGCTTCTTACACTGACAGATAACTGGTTGATGCAAGGCCATAGTCTTATTGGAATTCACATGGGGATGGGGTATTTGTGAAGGCATTTGGCATGTGGTGTTTGTGGCATCACTATATCAATACTTACCAGTATTTAACTGCACAATAACTCCAATTCTGGCAAAGCATTACATTCTGAGAAACTTCATCAGGGTTGCCAATGTTTCCTTTTTCAGGATCATTAACAGCTGCATGACAAGCAACCGTTTTGCTACTAATCCTTTTTCTGGCATTGAGGGGCATATAGTGATGTTTAAAACTTCATCATATGAATTTCTGCTCAACACTGTTGTTGCTGTGTGCCTCAGGTCATTTATGCCTTATGATGACCCTAAGGTAAACCTATCATGAGTTTTTCTGGGGCTGTGGGTACGTGAGGCACCCAGTGGGTTTCCATGGCAGAGCAGGGAATCCAACCCTGGTCTCCGGGGTCATAGTCCACTGCTCAAACCACTACACTATGCTGCCTCAACATACTGTTGTTTAAGACATAAAAGTCTTGACATAAGGTGAAAAATCAGTGCCTTCCCTTACCCTATATAAATTATTGGAGATTCTTGATTCATAATCAATTTGCCACTACTACATGGTTGCAAGATCCTGGTGTTTGTTTGTTTGTTTGCTTGTTTTTACATAAGCCATGGAGTCTAGTTTCAATAGATTGTAGAATTTAGGACAGTGGCCTTCAATCTGAACACTTTTGTTTGTGAGCAAAGCTCTTGGTTAAGTTATAAAGATTAACAGAACTTCTAGCCTGTTTGGGAAAATATGGCAGGCAAGAAGTGCTGGCCATGACCTTCAATGTAATTTGTGATTTGTTAATACTGGAAGAGTCTTCTAAGCCATAGGAAGGTGGTACACATCACAGTTTAATTGCATGTAAATGAAAACATGCACAAAATCACATTCTTCATCCTGGTTAGTTTATCATCAGAAACTTATCATCCCTACTCTTCATTCAAAGTGATTATCCTGATAATTTCTAGTTGATTAAACAGTTTTGCAAGTGTAACTGAATCAGGAGGGAATCAGATATGTCCAACGTATAAGAAGAATATATAAAGGGAAAACAGAAAAGAATCTACTGTGGGGAGCAAAATGGGAAATAACCACAAGAAAAGAATGTTGTTGCAAAAACAATAACAGGGAAATCTGGAATAGCAATCTAGGAGGTATATGTAGAGTGATACTCATGCAATGTGGAAGTAATTACATCTGACTAGAAGTGTGCAAGAGCAATTTAACATTATATTATCATTCGTGTGCATTTAATTGGATTCAGAATTGGATTAGGTTAGATAATAAAAAATTATTGAAGATAGAGGGGGATGGGCTGGGACAAGGTTGGCATTATTATTTGTGGTACAATAAAGATAGAAATAGTAAAGAATTTAATAATCATTATTTAAGGAAAGCTTTATTTAAAGTTTGGAGAAAATACAACTCAAGAATTTGTTTAAGAACTCCAACATGGATCTCCCCACATGAAGCTTACTATAAAAGAGAAAATATCTTATTTGATAAATGGATAAGATATAAAGATCTTGTAGAAATTAAACAAAACCAAATTCAAATTAAGTCCCAACAAGATTTAAATAATGCAGAGTTAAAATGTCATTGGCTCCTTTATAGACAGTTGAGAGAGAAAGTGAAGAATGATATCAAAAATAATAATTATCAATTAAAAGAAGAAGAGTTAAATGTGATTCTTGTATCGGATAAACCTAAGGTTATCTCGAGCATTTATAGAATTTTATTAAAATGGTTTACAGAAGATGATGTAATTAAATTACCAATGGTTAAATGGGCCCAAAACTTTTCTCGATCGATTCCGTTGGAGCAATGGGAAAAACTTTGGTCTAGAGCTATCAAACATACGATGTGTTTAGATTTAAGAGAAAATGTGTATAAGATGTACTTACGTTGGTATTTGACCCCACAGAAAATAGCGATGATGACGAATAAATGTTCTAATAAATGTTGGAAGTGTGGGAAGAAGGTGGGCTCCTTATACCACATGTGGTGGTCTTGTAAAGTAGTAAAAGAATATTGGAAAGAAATACATAAGCAAACTGAGCTGATATTGAGTATCAAATTTAATTTAGCTCCAGAGATATATTTATTATCAATGTGGGATGATAGCTTGAAAAGAAAGGTAGGAAAGCAACTTTTTTATATAACAACAACTGCAAGGTTGGTTTTGGCTTATAAATGGAAGGATAATAAGATGCCAACGTTAGAAGACTGGGAGATGAAATTGATAGACACAGTTCAAATGGATAAATTAACTTGTATACTATAAGGGGAGAGTAAGGAAAACTTTATGAAACAATGGGAAAATATGCTGCAACATTTTAGAAGCTCATGGTATAATAGCGGAACGGTAAGAATAGAGTTTTGATTGATACGAAGGATTTGAGAGATTCCTTGTAATGATTGGTAATACCAATGGAAAATAGAGGAAGTAATATTACTTTCAGATGGAAGCAAGAAGTTACAGAAGAATATAGATGGTTTCTAAATAATTATTGGCTTCGAGTGTTTTTAGATTGTAATTTGTGTTAGGTGTTTTTTGTTAATTGTTTTTGATTTTGATTTTGTTAGTGTGTATGTATTATGTTGTTATTGTTTATTGTTGTTAGTCTTGTCTATGATTGTTGTTATTGTTTATTATTAATAAAGTTTATTATAAAAATTTAAAAAGAAAGAAAAAAAAAGAAAGGGAAAATATTTTCATCAATGTAGGGGTGGGGGCAAGGGCAGCCTTATTGGAAAAGAGAGTTACCCATGGGGTATCTGATTCATGTCTACTGATGAGGCAAAGCAGTTAGGAAATTGATCTCTGGGGGCTGCAGAGCAGGTCTCAGTCTTGGGAATGCCCTTTCCCTGTCCTCTCACATAGCTTTTTCATTCACATTTTTTGTCTTTAAAAATTAGGCATGCAAACAGTGAGTGGCAATATGTTCACCATTTACCCCTGGAAAGGCCCATTACCTGCTTCCCAATCCCATGCCAAATCCTGGGGTGGACAATTTTGGAAGGACTGGAGGCCCAGTTTTCACCTCCGCCACCCAGTTTGGTCCATGACAAGTCCAGAAATAGCAAAAATAAAAACAAAAAAAATGTCCTTTATGGCTTTTATTTGTGTGCTTTATGCTCCAAGGCATTAGAGGACTTGAACTCCTACTTGAAGGGATACCTGAGGACTGATAGTAGCAGGATCATTGCTAACTGAGCCCTTAGGATGGATGGAATAGGGATGTTGTACATCATTTTGCATGTTAATATGTACGGTTGTACTATGTTGTAGTGATACAAGGATGTCCTCTTTGAGGTAAGTTGCTACATTTTGTTGCCTGAAGGAATACAGAAAATATGCCCTTCCCCTGATGTACATAGTATCCTAGTCTAGTAAAGTTATTTTGACTTCTATGATAGAAAATCTCATGAGCACTTTTCTGCCTCCCTGATAGTAAAAATATGATCACAGTACCTTGCTGTCCATTTCACAACACCCAAAAGCTGAGGTGGATGCTTCACTCTGCCTAATACTATGGCTGGCCCGGTTGTCTGTCCCACAAGTAAGAAGCATGAGGACACACTGGCACAATTCTTGATTGGTGGACTTTCTGGAGTGCTGCAGGGATTTTTATTTAAAACAAACCAATATTTTGTTTGTTCCATGCAGTGGTCATTCTGCCAGCTTAATAGCGCATATCTCCTGACGTGGGATAATGAATGCACTTGGTTGCTCTGAGATAGATAGATAGATTAGATAGATAGATAGATAGATAGATAGATAGATAGATAGATAGATAGATAGATATGGGTGCTTTCCATGCTGACATCATTATAAGTTGCCTCAACAGCACTGATCTCATGATACTTATCCCTCCCCTGTTTACCAAGCAGGCTAAACAGGCGGCAAGGGCAACAGTGCCACAGAGCATAGATGCCTGGTCAGCATTGCACGCCCTGCATAAGTGCATCCAATCTAGCTATATTCATAATGGCTTTCTGTAAACAAATACATATATGCAATATGATATTATGCAAATTTACCAAGATATAAATCTCATTTAATCCAATGGGGCAATGGTGTGAAGATTAGACAGGATATCTAATTGCTTTATCAGATATTAAGAGTTTACATAACTGAAAAAGATTCAACAATCCTGGACCTCAGTGAACCAGCAAAACCAGTTGTTTGCAGAAAGGCAACAAAGTTGTGATGCTTGTTGTTGTTTTTGGAGGTTAAGACCTACAGCAAATGCTGAGTAAAGGTGGAGACACTAATTTATCTTCTATCTAAAACATGGACCTCAGAAATAAAGTTCATAATTTGGCAAACAGAAAGAATTGTTTACAAGGCTATACCTCTTTCTGACATGTGCTGCCTAGACTAAATTTGTAACTCTAATTGAATAATGGCCTCCTGCTAGTATAGAAAGATGGTGGCCATTCTGTGTAGATTCCCTCACTCGTAGGAAGCTGGACTTCATGATTGTTGGGACCTCTTCCATCTCCATGGCTCTATGATCCTAGCAATCTCCTGCAGGCATTTTCAGAGATCACCCGATTGAAATTTTAACTCTAAAGGTGTTTCCCTCATTTCCAAAACAATCCTAACTTATTTTTTAATACACTTGAATTGTAATAACTGGAAGAGTTTCTGGAATTGGGAGGGAGTTTAAAATTGTTATTAAATTGCATTCATGCTAATGTATTGTATTTTCAAATAGTTTTTAAATTGTATACACTAGGTTAGCTATATTGTAATTTTCATTGTTTTTAAATTGTAATCAAACTGGTTTAGTAATTTTGTAAGCTGCTATGTAAATGCATTTTGCCTTGGAAAGCAAGCCATACATGATGAAAAGCATGATATACAAATAAAATTAAGTTTTAAGAACTAACTCTCACTGTGCTCAACTAATGCTCCATAAAACTGTGAAGGAAACAATGGAACTTACTTCACATTAAACCTCCTTTGAATCCAGTTCCATTAAAAAGCAAAAGGAACTTTTTTCCCCCTTAATGAAAGCTATTTTCCCACTCTACCTCTGACTTCTAATTTTTGGAATAACATTATTTTCTTATTTATGCAATGAACTAACCAGGCTAGATAGGGGAACATATATTAAATACATAGGAAGATATGTTAAAAGGCACCCTATACTCCACACCCATCTGCCTCTGTTCCCTGGACCGTATCATTTAGATTTATTTATTATTTTTTTTTGTTAAATGTCCATCCATAAAAAGTCTACTAGTAAATTACTTCTAGTGATTGATGTTAAATGGGTGGGAGAAGCAATAAGGTTTCCTTCTCTGGTTACTTTAACCTTGAGAGAGCCAGCTGGGAACCTTCCAATCCATACTGCAGCCTCCTTACCCACCAGGGAATTGTTGCTGGAAGACCTTTGGGATGCTAATTAATCTCCTTCAGAAAGTTTACTGTCCCTGGCTACAGGTCATTGTCTACTTGGCCTTCAGTTTCAAAGACAGAAATGGGGCTTGTATAATTTGAAGAATTTACCGTTGAAATAATGTTGCCCTGCACAACAAAAAGAGTATGTCCCCCAGCCAACAAAAGCTTCACCGTTGCTCCTCCATTTCCACCACATTCAAAAATGATCTGATTTGTCATTTGTTAACCAGATTCCCATAATCTGAGGGCCAAAGCATAAAGGTAACGAGCCACAAAGGAAAAATATCATCCATAACTTGTCACTGGGGGATTTAACAAAGTGTCAAATACATTTCCATTTTCACTTCTCTGTGTTAATCCTAACACAGTTCTTTTTGCATGTTATCAGTAACATTTGCTCACTATTTTTACTTTTTTTAAATTTGTTTTGATAATTTTATTGCTGGCAATTTTATCCTGGTTTTGTATTTTAAACCATAATTTTCTTGAAAATTCACTAGTGGCATGATACTAATGAGTAATGTAAAGAACAAAGACAAATAGATATCCCTTTTTTAAAAGTAGCACTAAAGCACCCAGGCTCATAGGATTCTATAGAAGTATCAGTATCAGATAACACCACAGACCTACTGGTGGAAAGCCATTTTCAGTAATGATGTATATGAAGATAAGAACAAATTTTGAACTTCTCCCTTGGGGCACTGTGGTATCATCTTGCATGTTGTGTTTGTGGTGAAGCAGGTGAAAGACTGAGACATGCCTCTGTCATTGTTCTTCAACGTATTGTTGCCATGTGGGCAGAACTACTGGCATAATGGGCAATGACAATCTGTTTAGATGGAGTATCTCATGTTTATTTTTCCTTCATCTACTGTGCTGAACTCTCCTATAGAGCTGAAATCCTATATGATACAACATCTGTGCTGCCAGCATAGAAGTCTCTCCAGTCTCTGGCATAATTAAAGCAAAGGACTGCTCTGGCCAGAACACGGTAATGAAGGTTTTATTGAAGTATGGCAAACAACAAGAACAACCCACATGATAATAAGGCTGATAAATGATTCAGTATCCTGAACAAATATTGTTTGAATTTCTGTTTCCTTCCTGTAGAATATTACCTGAATGAATCCTAGGTTCAATTGTTTTCACCTCTCCATGTTTAACATTATTTTCAGGTAGATGTACTTTCAGATCCATTCTGCATTTTCAGGCAGATGTACTTTCAGATCCATTCTGCATTTCTTTCATAGAAAATTGAAACTACCTTGTAGTTTACTCTGTTGACTTGTTTATTTCTAAATGTCTTCGATTTTAGTCATTTGCATCTCTTAATATGTGCATATCTAGTCAAAGACTTTGAACTGAGTAAAACTGCATTTGAATAAAAATGCTCAAGAACATGCTGTTTATATTAACCTTAACTTAATTATTCTTTTCATTTAAAACTCTAGAGAGTTTTTAAAATATATATGCCGGAATATGGCAAAGTGAATGGACTCCAGAATTCAATATTTCAAAATAGGATAACCTGCCCCTCTTGAAGAAGGAACTGTTTGAATTAAAAACAAAACAAAACAATCAGAGTAGATCTGGAATAAGGAACTAGTAGAAACTTCAGAAAAGGAACTAGGAAATAACTTTAACCTCATTCACCAGTGGACTTGATGCTTGGCAACTCTATTTCAACGTGATTTTGCTATCTCTATCTTGCATTAGAACATAACTATTCAGTGGGTATCATACACTCTCCCCAGGTGAGACTACCACTCTCTATATTCTGCTTTTGAATATCCTGCCAGTTGTTCACTTTAGTTTTCTCTCAAGCCTCCCATGTTCACAGGCTTTCCCTAAACTGAAAAGAACATTGTCACTGTGCTCTATGCCTCCTAATGACTTTGTTGCACATTGCTTTCTCTTTTCCTGTCTTGTATGAAGAGCAGAAGACACAAATAATTATAATTTCACATATAAGTATTTTATGGTTCTTCATTAATTTCTACTGTTAAAAATATGAGTGAAAAGAATACTAATCAGATAAATAAGGGATAAAACTCAAGTCTGACAAATTATTACATTACAATTAACTTTCAACAAAATATATTTCCCCTTTAAAAAAAAAATAGCAAATGTGTAGAGATTGTGAAATTGGATTTCCTGCTGTGTTCACTGCAAAAGTTTTATACAGTTGTACAACTACAATAGTAGAGAATGATTCCAAATAAGCTGAGTTTGTTCTACTTTTGACAGATCCCTTACTTATTGGGTTAAAATCTTAGTCTGAAAAGAGCTTTATTTAAATTAGCATGCTGAGTCTCTGGGAGCTTAAAGTCATTGCAAAGTTGCTTGCTTATAAAACATGTTGTTATACCAGCTCACAATGGATTGCTTTTGTTGCCAAAATACCTCACATCCATCAGAACTATCATGGAGTTACAGAACCTAAAGAGACAAGAAACACATCCCCCAAGTCCAGCGTACACACACCACAGCACTAAGCACCATTTGCACCATGTACATAGTTGTATATATTTAAATCAGTTTACTCTATGCTCCAATGAGTATGTTGAAATATTTGTGATATAAACAATGAAAGTCTTTCAGCATTTTGAAAATTACTAGATTCATAGTGGCATGGACTTCCACGAAGTAATAAGTGATGTATTTTCTTTAGTCCATAGACAATACACAAATGTACAACAGACGGCTATCAATCATTGTAGAGCTGGAAGAACATGACGAATACAAAACGCTAGTAAAAGGCACTAGCAGTTCCTCTTTGCCTGCCGCAGGCTCTTCCAAATGAACCTTTATTGTGCATTTACCCTATCTTACTCATATTTATCTATTATTTATTGAATTTATATTCCACCTTTCTCCAAAGAGGGAGTTTTACATGGTTCCACTTGTTACCAATTCATGATTTCTCATAATCTTTTTTCATGCTTCAAGAGATCCATTAAGGCAGGATAGACTTTTGAACCATGTGACCTATTGAAGGATGAGGACCAGCACGGTATAGTGGTTTAAGCATTGAACAAGGACTCTGGAAAACAGGGTGTGAATCCCCACATGGGCATGGAAATCTACTGGGTGACCTTCAACAGGTCACATTCTCTGTACCTCAGAGGAAGAGAAAGGCAAACCCCCTCTGAACCTGAGAGTCTCCATAAGTTGGAACCAACTGAAGGACACTCTGAGCCGCCCACCCAAAAGCAGACTAAGATTTCATACCTCTGATGAACTGGGTTCTACCCTACAAAAGCTTATGCTACAGTAAACTATCTGTCATGTTCGTTGTTGCCTCAATACAGTTCAAACAAATATTATATATATTATAATATATAATATATAATTTTATATATATACACACACACACACATACACACACACACACATCAAAAAACAAGGGGAACAACCCAAACCACAAGAGTTGTAGGCAGTATTACAAAGAGGAAGTATTACAAACAGGTCAGCCAGATCAAGTAAAGCTCAAAACCTAAGTATACTAACAGCTGAAGGTATATTTTCAGAGACATTCATATCATGATGGTGGAATACAGACTTGTCTATTTCCATTTGTACATGTAGTAAAGAGCTGCCAGGTCTCATAGAAAGCACCAGGCTTTCTGCATTTCTCATCATTTTAACTTGTTGCATCTATTTTTCCATTAACACAAGATGCTGGGACTGGTTTCTTCTTCATTGTTGAATTGAAATTTTTTGACTTCTTTCCCAGGGTCAGTTTCAAAGCTTTCAGACAGCCAAATAGGGAAAGTGATGTTTTGTGCTGGAGTCCACTAATGTTTCCCAAACAGAGAGAGAATAAGCCTATCTCTGGAGCAATTTGTACGTATTGTTTCTGCTTTTGAAAAACAATCTAATCAGAATAGCCAAACCACATCACACTGCACAGTCTGGTGCCCTGCAGTTTCTCCCAAAATATGGATTCATAGAATTATCTATATAATTCAGCCACAATGGAATTAAATGCCAACTCTGAATTAATTTAAGGCAGTTCCTCCTGGTTTTAGAAGGTACCCATGTCTTTGGTCTATGGGGAGTTGCAACTATTTTGATTTCTAACAGTATTTATATCTTTCTCCCAGATATTCTTAATTTTCTCTACATTATCATAGCAACAAGACATTTTATACTAGTTGTTAAGGTGCCACAAGATTATTATTTTTCATATAACAGATCAAAGCAGGTATCTCTCTGGAATTTTTGTCATAACCTTCACTGCAATCTTATATATTTCAACTTATAAGTAAGACCCATGAAGTTCAATAGGACTTGTTCTCAGATAAATTGTGCAGGTAGGATTTAGCCTTAACTATTCATTACATCATATTATCGTGTTTATATTAAGTTACCACGCCCATCAGTTTATAATTCATAAGTTTGCAAATTATTTCTTCTATTTTAGAGGGAATGTTCAGTTTGTGAGTGTCTTTGTTTTGTAGTTAAAATGTCAGCATCCACAGAAATGATTATATGAATTTTCTAGTGCATTCCCCCGAAGGACAATAACAGAGCTCTCTAGCGGAAAATTCAGAGTACTGAATTACAGATCTAAGGGGCCTTTCCACACTACACTGTTATAGTGCCATTATTCCACTTTCAATGTCCTGTGGAATTCTGCAGTTTGTAGTTTATGAGGCCAAAGAATTCTAAAGGCCCCTCCCTAAACTGCAAACCCCAGGATTCCATAGGATGTTAAAAGTGGAATTATCAGTATAGTGCAGAAAGTGCCCTAGATTCCATAGGATAGAGTCATAGCAGTTAAACTGATATCAGACCACTATAACTGTGCAATGTGGATACCCTAACGGCCCAGGGTTACCCAATAAGTTTCAGAAATGAAGAGGGATTAGAATCTAGGGGTACAGCCAACTACAATAACAGCATTTTCTGGAATTCTCTGCTAGTCTTTTTCCCTGAACCACATCACTACAGCTCTGATGAAAAGAATTCTAAGCATCTCACCAAGCTACAGATCCCAGAATTTCACAGGACAGAGATGTGGCAATTAAGGTGGTATCAAACTGCTATAATTGTGTAGTGTGGATACACTCTATCTCATAGCCTAATCTGCTTTACAGGACTGTTCCAAGACTTAAACAGTGTTACAAATGCAGGCTTTGAGATCCTTTGGGAGGAAATATGGGATATAAATTAGTACTTTAAACAAACACGTTCCTCTACACATTTACATGGAAGTAAGCTCTGGAGGGCCCTAGTAACATTTGTCAAATCCAGTTGTTTGTATTGCCATTTACCCCTGTTTAAAGGGGCAATGGATTTCTTTGTTCATGACTTAACCTTGGAGGTGGTTTGTTGTGTGGTGACTAATTGCTAACACTTTGAATAAATATTCATGCATTCCACAGTCTACTTGTGAGCTGAATGGGGGTGGGGGAAAGGACTTCCTTTGTTTGCTTTAAGTATGCTGCTTGTTAATGTAATTGGAAGTTTTGTAGTTCTTGACCTATAACGTGTGACAAAATAAACAAACATTCTGTATTTACTTTTGCTGCACCATTCAAAATGTTACTTGTTTTCCTCCTTTACACTCCTCCTTCAGTCATTTCCTTTCTATATTGGTTAATTTTAGTGGTTTCAATCTCTCATCATATGCAAATCGCCTCATATTTTCCCTTTTAATCACCTTCTCTACTTATTAGAATCAAGGCTACACAAAGCATTTGATTATATCAGGACTTCTCCAGTTTTGTCACCCTCAGCTTTCCAAAGGCACTTAGAACATGGGTGAGGCTCTTGAAGTATAATGACAGATTTATCATAGAGACCAATTACTTGGAAATAATACTTTGGATGATAATGATGCTGATGATGATGCTGATGATGATGATGATGATTGTTATTAAGTTAAAATCAAACAACCTAAATCGAACCAAAACAAGCTAATTCACAGAAGCAACCCCACAAGAAAACAGACTGTTAAACATCCTTTCCCTCTTTCTTATCTCATGTAACACTTTCAGAAAATAAACATAATTATTATATTTTATCCTATTCTAGTAAAATCAAATTACACAGAAACCTTAAGTTTCATTAATTTCAATAGTATTAGTGTTAGTTTCAATAAGTCATTATTTACAACAATCGAAACAAAGAACCTCCAATTTTCTATAAATTTATTCGATCTGTCCATTTGCTATTACTCTGTCACAATGGTTTTCTTGCTGCTCTAAGCAAAATGACCGATGACGTATCAAGGCTATTTTTATTAGTTTCAGTTAATACAATCTCATGCAGTAACAGCTGGTGGGTTCTATGTTCATGTGTTGAGGAATTTGCTTTGGATTTTAGTTTAAATTTTAAAGGAGCCATCAAAGGTGTTGAATCTAGTCTGAGAACAGGCTCAGCACCTCAAATGACTCATTTTAGGTTCAGACTAAAACCCAGATTGCATTCACTACACCACTAACATTAACACTGACCTGGTCACCAGTCATCAGGACCTCATGGTGTGGATAAGGTGCATGCAGAAATGCAGCTAGCTACATGTTCTCTTGATTTCTGTCCTTTTTACTTGATTAAACTACTCAGTGGAGTTTGAGCTGATGAGTCCAAGGTATTCTAGATGCATTCTTCTGCTGGAATGATCCCTAAATACCCTTGGAGCAGTAGTGTAGCCAAACTTAAAGATACCCACCCCAGACCCAATGATCAATGGTATATAATAACTAATACATGGTTAATATCATCTAGTGATGACTTTAAACAATTTATTTTGAATTGAAATATTTAATGAAAATTCAGATTCCACAAATTAACAATATCTCTATTGAAAGATTTCTCTCTATAGTGCTTCTACAGACTTTAATATGGTCCTTCAAGAGTCATTCACCTGTTCTGGCTTATTTAATAGTTTAAGGACAATAAGAAATATTCCCTGTTAATCCAAGTCTTTTTTTTTCTAAGTTGTGACAACTCCCTCAACTGATAGTATATTCTGAGATATGCTGCTATCAGAAATCAAATGTAAAAATATTCAAACCACAGTGCATTGGAAAGTTTCTGAATAAGATGCATATTATTATTTTAAAAATTAAGATTTTCCTTTCAGATTCTGAAATTTACTTCCAGCCTAAACCCAATGCTTCAGTTACTGGTTTAAGAGTGAAAAAAGTGGACTCAATAACCTCTTAGACATCTTGGCTCATTTATTCCAGAAGTGTTATTCTCTTTTAACGCACTGTGTAATGACGTTTCTATTTGTGACCCTAAGAGGCGAGGAACTTTGAGACTGACCTGCAATGCCAGAATCTCCTTAGACTCTGGAGAATTATAGCTCAAAGGAGGCCTGTGAGAATTGGTTAACAGCAGGATCTTTTCACCTGTGTCTACTAGTACTAACTGCAGAGCAGACTCCAGTTAATAGTTAAACAGAGTATTTATTAGGAACTAACAAACACATGAGAAATCAAGCACTCTAAAAAACCATACAAGGCTATCAGAAAGTGAAGCAAGAAAGGTTGGAGAGAGAGAGATTGGGTGGAAAGTGTGATAGTTACCCGTACAGAAGCACAAGGCTGACGCAGAGTGGCACAGACATCAGTACACCCAACATACTACAATTTGCTGTAGCCGAAGCTGGGGTTTATGTACCCTATTTCTTACCCTGGAGGAGGCTGTGTGGGCAAAGTGATAATTGCTTTCTTATGGGGTTGACAAAGGAGTCCAGAATGGGCTGATTATCTTGACTTTAGGTGGCAAAACATTGATGGGAGTCATGACAGATCATAGCAGATGGTCTGACATTCAGTTAACTTGCAACAGAATATAATTACAGATAAGGTACTGGGATTCCACCATCTTTTAATCAAATCGATGCTAATTCATTTTATTTGTAAAAAGATGAAACTTTGGTTATAGTTTATGAATGAAACTACAAATGAAAACAAAAACAAGTTTGCCATAAAAAACAAGAGCTCCCAATTTAAACTCCAATTACTTCATAAAATAACATCTTATTCTATTTTCCATCTATCCTAATATCATTATGAGAAGCGTTTTCCTACCTTGTCTATTGACTTGCAGAGCTGAGAAACAAACACTGCCATAATCATGAGAATATGAGATAGATGGAATTGAGAGTTATGAAGTTCAGAGGGAACTCAACAGATGGCTGCTATTGTTTCTGCAGCATCTTCATGTTCTTTGTAATATGGGATTTCATCCTTAGACAAAATTTTAAAAAGTCTCTGGCAGTTTTAAATAGATAAGTGTGGTTTGACTAATATTTTACATGCCTTCTGAAATCACTTGTATCTGTCTAAAATCATTATCATAGAATCTTATTAAACCCTTTGGGATCTAATTGTTTTTAGTTTACCTGTACATGATGTTAACTTGTTTTATATGTTAGATAGCTTTATATGTTTTTAGGCTGTAAATTATTTTACAATTGATTTTATTGTACACTGTCCTGAGAACTTTTGTTATAGGGCAGGATATCAACATTTCAATAATATTAAAGATAAAAGTAAAGATTATATTAATACATATGTATTTTCTGGCACAGGCTCTTAATTATGAATACTTATGCAAGAAGTTCCACTTCCAAAAGCCACCCCTCCCAATGGCTGGTTGTTGCTGTAGCGGCAACTTTTTGAAGTAACACTTTTATTTCCTATTATTCAAAAACAACTAAACCAATTCCTTATATTTATTATTATTATTATTATTATTATTATTATTATTATCCCGCTTTTCTCCCCGAAGGGACTCGAAGGGACTTATAGCCATTGAAAGAAACATTATTAAAAACTGTCATATACAAAAGTTAGAACAAAAATTAAACCACAATAATAATTAAAACATGTTAAAATACATATAAAAACAGCATTAAAATATCAATTAAATAACAATTAAAATATGTACTTCTGAATATCTGTATCAGAATGCAACAAACCACTGATCTGTGGTGCAATACATATTTAGCATATACACATTTAGCTGGCGAGGCCAAATAACACCTGTTAACTATAAATGTCACTAAAACAGGCATGAGCCCCCCAGTTTCTAGCAGTTCCTGTTTTCCAGTTGCAGGACATCAGAGAATAAGATAACGACCATTTTCTGGAGCTGGCAGCATGTGTTCTTTTCAAGGACACCTATGGCAATCATAGGCTTCTGCAAATGGCAGGAAGAGCCAACTAATCTGGAGACATTGTGGTTTACTGAAGACAAGACTCCTCAGTGCATATGGTGAATCTTCACTCCAGGTCATCTGGAGTGAAATTCCTAGTTGTGTCCCCAGGCAGTCTTCCCTGATGGACTTCTATCCTGTTTTTTGTTTCAACCTGAACTGCATTGTGGATTCCAGTGTACCTATGCCCTGTCCTCGTTGCTGATTTTGACATGTGGATACTTTTTCCTTGTCAAAATTTTAGTGGTAGTGATTTGTGCACTGGCCTGACTCTGGAAGGGCAGTCAAGGCCTGCATGCCCATTTACTTGCTTTGGAGATCTCCCTGAGACATCTTGTTCAGAAACTGGTCTGGAAACTGTGTAATTTTCTGTGTAATTCTTATTCAGAATTCTGACATCCTCTTTATGATAAATTTACAATTGGTTTAAGTAAATCTCAGTATCAAGAAAACTAGGACCCTTCTTAAATTACTTTCCTTCTGTATCACATTGTTCTTTTAAATTAATATATACTTTTTGCCATTTTTTCTTACTTTCCAATTAATTGCCAAGCTGTAGCTTAAATGAAATTATATTTATCAGGTTTTTTATAATATATTCTCTTAATGTGTTCTGCCACCCTACCTCAGAATTCTTTATTGTCCTGATATTGGTCCTCCAAATTAATAAATGCACTTTCTCTCAGCTTAGTTTTTTGGTCTGTAGATCTGTAGGATCAGCTATTAATCAAAACACAGACTGTAGTCAAGAAATCAGAAGAAGACTAAGACTTGAAAGACCAGCTGGGAAGGAACTAGATAAGCTACTGAAGAGTAAAGATACATCACAGAATACCAAAGTCAGGATCATCCATGCCACAGATTTCCAGTTTTTATATATGAATATGAAAGATTGATAGTGAGGAGAGTTGACAGGGGGAAAAAACTAACTTCTTCTGAAATATGGTGGTGGAGGACAAAATATATGGATACAAAGGACTCTCAAAATGGCAAATAACTGGGTCCCAGAGAAAATCATGTCTTACTCTTACTAGCAGCCAAAGTGACTAAACTGAGGCTTTCATATCTGGACATATCATGAGATGACATGACCTATTGGAAAACAATGATAATGCTTGGTAAAGCTGACAGCAGTAAGAAAAGAGAAGGACCACATTACAGGTGGACTGGTCCAACCCTGGAAGTCATGGCTGAAAGTGAGCAGCATTAATAGAAGGATCTCTTAGAGAGCTCTCCTTCATAGTGGCTGGCTGAAGACAAGACTTCTCAGAGTTGCCATAAGTCAAAGCTATCTTGTCAGCACATAACAACAATAAGAAGGATGTGCTACAGTTTAATCTTGTCAGTAGTCAGATAAATATAGGTTGCAACCATACACATGAAAGCTACTTCTGTTTTATCCCTGGGCATGTTTAAAAGTTGGCATTAAAGTGAGACATGAGGAAAAGAAGGATGCTGAAGGATTAATAATCTGTCAACTAGACCCAGATTATGCCTTTTAAAAACAATCATGATCTTCAAAGAAATGAAAGTATGCTGCATGCATTCCAGGAAGTCAGTATACATTAGTCAATAGGTGGCACTTATATCATTGGTCATGGGCTGAGCCTTTGAAAAAAAAAATTCTTTTGTGTCTTTTGTTCTCTAAATCCACTCCAGACCAACTTCTTTGCTACAGTGTTTACATGGGATACTGCTTCAAAGGATTACTGAAAACAAGTTTCATAACTGATTGATTTCCAAAATCTTGTCAGCAGAGTAGAATCCAGAACCCTTTGGCAAATGTGATACATCCACACGCATATCAAGTCACCTGTCGACTTAAGGCAAACCCATGAATTTCCTAGGGTTTTCTCAGGCAAGGAATCCTCAGAGGTGTTTTTGCCAGTTCTTTCCTTTGAAATATAGTCTACAGCATCTGGATTTATTGGAGGTCTTCCATCCAAGTACTAACCAGGACTGACCCTGCTTAGCTTCCAAGAGCAGACAGGATCCCGTGCTTTTAGGGCATTTAGGCCAAGTGACAATTATACAGCACATGAAATGCACCTGGGTTTTTTCAACACATCTATATACAGCTGTCCCCAGTTGCCCCCAGAACAAATTGCATGCTGCTGTTTTTGTTATTACATCCTGCTTGTCCTTGAAGGAGATTATTCTTCCTTTCCTATTTTACCATGATTATAAACCTGTGGGATAGCTGAGAGATGGGAATCCTGTGAACCTCATGGGCAAGTAGAGATTGGAACCTGTCCCTCTTCAGTCTTGTTCCAGTATTCAAACCATAATGTCATGTTGCCTCTCACCCAAGCAGCTGCAGTTATTTTTCTTAGGTAAGGAACAATCAGTAATAAAGAGCACATCCAGATAAACAAATCCAGCTGCAGTAACTTTTGGGATATGTCTCATTCTTTTAACTATAGAAAGGAAAGGACACCTATTAGCCTGAAAGTATCAGTCCTCCAAATTAATAGACATCCCTTTCCGGGCAAAATGAAAGCAGACATTCAAGCTCCTGGTGTAACTTGGGGGCACATTCTCATTCCACCCACACAACTCACCTTTGTTGCAACATTTTTTGCTGGTTTTCTCCACTGAACTCTGACAAAGCCAAACATTGGGCCCAGGGATCACTTTCTGCACTGTATCCTCTCTCTCAAAGACCCTACAGGTACAGAAAGACAAATATAAAACATCTTTAGTGTGATAGAGAAGTGTGGTGTATTGAACTAATTTACAGATACAGTAAACTAGTACTGTAACAGGCAAGTAAGTTGAAACAGTGAGTAGCCAATGAGCTCAAATTCTGTATGCTCTCAACTGAATTCTGCTATAAAAGAGCCCATGATATTTACTCTCTTCAAATTATAATCCAGGACAGCCTATTACTGAACTGAGTTTGCAATTCTTGGGCTATTGTGTGTTTTAATACTGTTAGGGATAATATACTTTCGTACAAATTTGTCAATGAAGTGGCTATAAATTGCAGTCGTTACCACAGTGAATGAACACTGTTAAACATCCTGACTTCTATGCACAAAATAACCACTTAGTTATTTTAAGTTTATAACAATCATGCTGTGTGGTATTATATTATTCCCTCCACCCAATTTCAAGGGGCCCCCTTCCAGAGAGAAATAGTTGTCTGATAAATGCTTTGAACAAGGATCTGATTACCCTTTTCTTACCTTGCTAGACTGAAGAAATAACCGTTTCTGCTCATGGATGAAATGTGAAAATCTGTTAATTTAATTTGTGCTATATTTCTCAGAATTCCACAGGATTCTGGGATCATCCAAATTCTGTACCAGGTTGTAAGAATTTTTTCCCCTTTCCCAAATACTTTAGTATATACTTTCCCTCACAAACACTCTTTAATGCATTTTTTCTACCTCATGTTCCAAAAAACGGACTCAGCTTTGGGTAGTATATGTATCTATGTGGGGGAGGCACCATTTGCCATTCTACCTCAGTCAGAAAGTGGCTTAAGTTAGGCCTGCTTCTTTATATTTCACACATTCTTTTTCTCTTTGCAAGTATTATTCTGCTCTGTCTGCTCCTGCAATGTCATTGTTGTTACTTTTCCTACACAAATGTTCACAAAGAATCAAGTGTCACTCAATGAATGTGGTGATTTCACTGATGGAAGACAAAACTAAAACACAGGCTTCTATGATCTGTCAGGGAGCAACTCAAACCTGTTCTCCATGAATTTCATGTCAGATACACCTGCCATGGTGCTTTATCCCTAACAGCTGTTTCGCTAAAAATAACCAAACGCTTCTCTTAATTAGGAGCACTGTGGTGCTTTCCTTTCTCTTGTTAGGACAGGGGTAGGCAAAGTATAGCTGCAGACTCATTTTTGTGGCCCCCAGACATAATTTTTTAATTTTTATGAACCTTTTTTTTTTTTTTTGTGGCCCACAAATGCCCACAAATGCCCTCTATTGGGCATGAGAGCATGTTTTCAAGGATTTGGCCCACAAACTATTTTAGGCCTGGGATGGGCTTTGTCTAAAACAGGAAGTACACAAGAATTGACTTCTGGTCACTTCCTGTTGCTAAAATAAAATGTTCCATGGGCTTAAAAAGGTACAAAGGTACAAAAACATGGAAAAACACCTGCCTACTCCTTAGAGGCCATTTGGGTTTGTTTGTTTGTTTTCTTTTGGTGGGGGGGTGACCTTCGGGTGAGCTCCTCCAAGGTCTCTTGGCAGGTCAGTGCACTCCACTAGTTTCCCACAATTGCCCACCCCATGTTAGGAGATCAGTAAATCAGAAGAAACTCAAGGCAATACAATCTCCCACCTACTTTAACAGGTTCATTTTAATCCATCAGAGATGTGACCTCACCTGGAATAAGCAATTCCTCAACCTAGTGAGACAGCTATACAAAGGACAGAGATGGCTGGTGGCTTCCACGGGGGAAGGGAAATTAATCCATTAAAGGTTTTCATCTAAACTTTAAAGGGTCTATCCAAAGTACTGAACCTATTTGGGGGAGAAGGGTCAACATCTTGGACAAGTCCTTTAAAGTTTGGATGAAACCCCTGTGTAGATCCACAGTCCCACCTGCAATCACTGACAGAGGAACTCAGGTAGGTCCAAGCCCTCTGGCCTCCTTTTTCTCACTGAGACTGACTTTCTCTCCTAGATCTTTTCCCCAATCAATCCCTCACTCTGCCCTTTCCACCCTCTTTGTTTACTTATTCCAGTCTCAGATCTCTTACAGCCCTCCAATTCTGTTCCTCCTCCTCCTCCTCCTCCTCTTCTTCTTCTTCTCCTCGCTTAATCTGCTTCCAGCCTGGATTCTATAGCTAAGGTCTCTATTTTTGCCCCCGCTACTTGCTTCTTCTTTGAGATATGTGACTCTAGGAGCTAAGACACTACCTTCTTTCTTCCATTGACTCAGCAGTGATGGGTTTTGAAGGGCTGTGCACCCTATGCTAATTCTACCTTCCACCCATCTCTCATTTGCTGTCCCCACTCCCTGCTGACTTCTGGGTTGGCTGCATTTTTTGGCAGCCATGACCCATTACAACTCTGCACCTGGTCACATCATGTTTGAAGAATGCCATGTCAATTTCCTAGAACCTTCAAGTAATTTTACAATTTTTTCTTGCTATGATAAAGTCCCTGAAAGTGGGCAATTTTCAAAGACAGTTCAGAATTTATTTGCAGAAAAATGCACAGTGGTCTTTTGAGGAAAAAAATGTCCTTTTCTGCACGGAAAACCTTCATCATCTTCATTGTCATTATCTTTGTATCCTGCTTTTGCCCCAAAATTAAGACTCAAGGTAGGTTTATTTCTACATAGGAAACTTGCTTTCTGCACAGAAAATGCCACAAAAAACCCCCACACATTTTTCACAAAAAATAAGATTTAATTGGGAAGATTGTAGTTCCTTGGTTGTTTTCCTTGTCAGAATGCCCTGCCACTTGGAAAAAGCATCCTTCATCATCATTCAATTTTTTAAAAAATATTCTTTCAAATCTATTCTAAGCAACTGGTGAACGAGGAAACATTGCTGTTGCCAAGCCAACAGGACCAATGTTCTTCCCCCTCCCCCCGTGCTCTGGACATTACATTATAGTGTGTCAAAGCTCTGGTCCAGTTGTCCTAGCAATGCAATAATCACAGAAATTTGTCCCCTTAAACCTCTAATTACCCTAAATCAGGTCTTACGATGAAAAAATAGTCATAGAAATCCCACCTCCTGGACTAATTTTGCTCAAGATATTTTTGCTCAGCTAGCAATATTTCCTTCATTTAGGAATCATTAAAATTCAATTGTCATATCTGCGCGCGTGTGTGTGTGTGTGTTTTATTTATATCTAGGCTGAGAGCTTACCATTATCCTAAGAGATAGGGGACTTTGATGTCCACCTGCAATGCCAGCCTCTCCTATAATTTGGGGAATTATAGCTCAAAGGAGGTAATGGAAGGGTCTTTTCACCTGTATATACCAGTATTTAATGTAGAGAAGACTCTACAGTAAGTTAAAAGTTAAACAGAATATTTTATTTGGAGTTAACAAACACACAAGAAATCAGACACTCTTAAGAACCATACAAGGCTATTGGAAAGTGAGGAAAGAAAAGTTGGATAAAGAGAGATAAGGTGGAAAGATAGCTACCAGTCCTGAAGCAGAAGGTTGAAGTGGCGGGGCTCCGACAGTCCATCTGAGGTTAGCAAGAATGAACAGAGGTCTGGGTACTGTGTGTACTACAATTTACTGGAGCTGGAGCTGGGGTTTTTATATCCTGTGTCTTACCCTGCAGGGTGCATGGGTAAAGTAGTAACAGATTTCTCTTGGAGTTGACAAAGAAGTCCAGAATGGGCTGATTATCTTAACTCTAGGTGAGAAAACATTGATGGGACTCCTGGTGGTCTGTTAATGTTTTGGTCAGGTAGTGTGAACAGGGAAGATCTCCATAGGATATGCTCACAGTAGAGTCCCTGATTGATTCACCTGGGCAGTTTCACCTTCTATTGTTTTCCAGAGTGCTTGTAGCTTGCAGTCCTTGAAATGATTATCACAAGCCCATCAGCATTGGGCTTTCCCATTTAATCCTTTCTGAACTTATGACCTCATCATGTCTGATGGCAACAAGCCATAAATATGTCCAGTTATGAAAATAGCACATTCCACAGAATTGGGGTGTAGGCTTTCATAACATTGTTTTGCTTGCTTAATTATAATGCATAATTAAGCATCGTCTCTTGGACTGACCCCACAAACTTACCTTAACAGCCAGCAGCTACTCTGAGTTCACTGGCTATCAGGAGGCAGCAGGATGACGTTTCCAGCTCCTTTCTACCAGTGATCTGCAGTGCAATGAGGAATTGCAACAGGGGTTCTACTTCTGATTGTTGCAGCCTCACTTGCTAGTGAGAGGGATCTGCTGAATTGTGGTAGCTAGCAAAACAGACCTCCGTCACTCAGAGTTTAAGGGAGGATTTGGGGCATATTTACAACTGTGGCAACAGCACCACAATTGTAAATACCTAGTATAACTGAATGCAAAACAGTTATGGATGTGTGACTGTAGGATATAAATGCTTTACTGCAATACAAGATGCCAGCCATACTTTTTATGAAATAAGTAACTAAAGGCACAATCCAGGTAAGCTAAACATTTTTATGACCCATTTATTGGACTGGGACTATTTGCTTAAATCTGTCAGCTGGCATCAAAGTGCTTAAGCTTGACAGATTAATTGTTGTTGTGGTGTGCCTTCAAGTCCTTTCTTACTTATGGTGACCCTAAGGTAACCCTCTCAGGGTTTTCTGGGGCTGAGAGCATGTGATATGCCCAAGATCATTCAGTAGGTTTCCATGGCTGACTGAGGAATCAAACCCTGGTCTCCAGAGTCCAGTGTTCAAACCACTACATCATTGTGGCTGATTCATACCTTTGCAGAATATATTATACATCTAATAAGCAGTATTTCTTATGCAAAAAAGGAAATCCCCAGGTGAGTACTACAGTTCTTTTTTTCTCATGTTGACATACTTGGTTTGAACACATTCAGTTTTTGTTTTCTTTTGATATATTTATAAAATAAACTTTCCATGCCATCCTTGCTAAATTTGATTCCAATTAGCAAAAAAGGATTTTTGAAGGAAACCTAACAGTTTTTTTTGTTAGAGAAACTAAGCAATCCTTTATGTAAAAGTAGAATTCATGTAGAACATTTATTGGATGATTTCCTCTGGTGTCAAATGGAAAAAAATGTTTTCAATTATATATTTCTTGAAAAGTACACGGCTAATGCACCAACCAATAGAGGATTAACTAATGTCAACTTAATGATTAAGAGACTGAAGGAAAAACTGAAAGCCTCCTGAGCACGTGAGTTATGAGCCATATGCTAAAGAGATCTAAGAAGGAATGGTGCATTTCTTTATAATCCTCATTCATACCTAAGATTTCAAGGAGAATGCATTGGTAGTTTTCTTGGAATGAAAAATCTCTGTGAAAAACAGAAACAAATTTATTTGAAAGCAACGCTATATGATCAGATCAGAAATTGTACTGTTGACAAGCTGACAGCTAAGTCACTGTCATGATGAGTTTTGAAATCTTGACATTCCTGGTACTTATATTTATAGTATGAAGAAGATGGAAACCTTAAAGTATGCCTTCAAGAGGGGCCTGTTTCCTAGTGTATTTAGGAGAAGGGTGCCCCCTAGTGCTTCCTAAGAATTTATTTTACAGAAAAGATAATCTCAACAAGCTGCAATCAAACCATGATCCGTACTTAATATTCCTATACTTAGGAAGCTTTTGTACTGAGAAGCAGGCACCCAACCCTTTTAAAATAAATTTTACATATTAGATGTTTAAGAGGCATACTGGAATTTGAAGGTATGACAAAGCTCAGCTATCTGGCATATGTACTTTATGATCAGAAAGCTGTAGTATATAGTAGTTCCCAATTTGTGTGTGGGGGAAGGATCTCCAAAGATATGGCAAAGAGTAAACAGCAGTAATCCTGACTTTGTTGTCCCTCAGGGATGCTGGTATTAAAGGATCAAAAAACCTGCTGTCTGAAGATCAAAATTAAGGATATCTCACTTTAATTCATACTCCACAAAGCCAAGCAGGTGGAAGCTATGGCCCTTTGCACACATGGAGGGGGAAATGGGGGAAAACGCTCTAAAACGGAGCTTACCGGCAGCCGGGTAAGTCCGTTGCCATGTGGAGCAGTGTAATCTCGCTGTTCCGCAGTCCTCTGGCGTCCAAAATGGCAGCCTCGGCATCCAAAATGGCGACTTCCAGCTGGCGGAGGCTCTCCACTAGCCGGAGAAGCTCACCAGCCTAAAGCCCACCCCTGGCAGATCTGCAGGCACGCACTAGTGCGCACCTGCAAATCTGCACCGGAACGCAGCGATGGAGCTGCATGGGGCTGCACGCTCCGTGCTTTTTAAAAACCTCTGAAAAGAGGTTTTTAAAAAACACACCGCGCCACCAGTTCCAGTTGCTCCGGAGTGGACTGAGGTGCAGAACTATGAAAAATAGTCCACCCCAATCCACTTCATGGTGCAGAAGACTTCCGTCGGAGTTCGCTCTGCACCATTTTAATACCCCGATATGGAAAGGGTCTAAGACTGAAGCCTTCACAGATGTGCTTGAGCTGTGATTAGTAATTATTTGTGTAATAGCACAAATTGTGCTTGTTTATAACTTATCTTCCATGTGACCCTGCTTTGTCTTAATCTTTCTTGTACAAATCCAGATAAAGAAGATGGAATGCCTGTATATTTGCCAAATAACTGGCATCCAACTCCTACAAATTAGAGGGCCAAACCCTGAGACCAGAGCTGGATATTTATGGTATCAAAAGACAGACAAGGGTTGGGAGATATAGGCACAAGGGCAATTAGGAAAATGGAACCTTCCTGGATCAGACAACTGGACAGGAAGGCAATCCAGGTAATGAGGTTCAGAATTTGAGTAAAACCTGGCAAATCAGATAACACAGCAAACATGAGTCAGTGGGTGGGGAAGGGATGCAGCAAAGTAAATCTAGTAGCTCCAGTAGTTGTCATTACTCCTACTAGGGATTACACCCCATATGGCCTAACCTACAACACATGGCAAAAGTTGTGAAGGGCCTAGAAAAAAAATCTCTGAGGGCTAGCAGTAAGTTTTTTCCAAATTCCCAACAGCACAGGGTCTATAAAAATTCCCATGTTCAATTTATCTAGACTGTTTTCAGGCCTCTTTCCACCTTCCAATCCTTTCCTTCATTGCTGCTGTGACATCACAAGGATGCACAAGGCTCAAGTTGAAATGATGGTGCTCTGTTCTCTGTCCTCCTCCAAATGGCATGATGAGGTTAAGGGCATGCACCGATTGTCTCTTTGCACTTCCCTCCCTTATATCTGGCATTTTAGCACATCCACATGCATACAACATCACACTGAGCCATAAATCCCTGATGCCAGCTAGGATTTTCTGGGGATGGGTATCTAGGATTTAAACTAGGAAAGGGAAGATGTTGCCCACAAGCCTCATGTAACCCTCAGGTATAATTACAGCCTGCTCAGTTGCATCAACTCCGAAAGTCACCAGATACCCATTTAAAAAAATAGTGAAAAGGCCTCAAACTGGTCTGGACCGACTTTGTTATTCTTCACACTTCCTTACTTTTTCAAGAAAATAAAATCTTTGATTTTTGTTTTTTAAAAAGGCTCCCCTATTCCTGAAACTACAATAGAAAGGTTACACAATCATTGCCTATTTTCGTTCTCTGGTTGTTGTACTCCTCACTCCCCAACTTCTTGGATCATTCTTTAAAAAACAGGTGACAGATAATTTTTTAAAAAAATCAGGAAATGAAAACAGAAGGTGATTTTGTAACCTTCCTATCTCTGTTCCTGGAACAGAGGAAAACTCCTATCAAGTCTTCCAGGTCTCTATGTTCACTGAACACAAACCCCTGGATGATATGCAAAGTTTGTAGAGAAGAATGATCTTGCCATGTAATCCAGGGATCTGGTAAGGTCGCACACAACATTTCGCAGATGATAATCATGACACATGTGGCCAAGCAACATTAGATGGTTAAATTAGAATGAGAAGGGGTAATTCGCTTCATTTAATTTAGGGGAGGATTACTAACAGATTTTGTTGAAGAGTACTAATCCTTTATTGACCTTCTGTGGAAAATGTACTTAATTTATAAATCTGGATTTAGTTATTAGTGGGTATATGTTATATAAAGGATGATGAGGAATTTACTGTGGGAGTAAAAGAGATATAGATTGATAATATGTTAGTTACTGTAGAGAAGATTGGAAGTCACTTGTATTTTTTTTTCTTTTTATCTATATCTTTTTCATTTGTATCTCTTCTTTTCTTTATTTGCTTTCCCCCCCCTATATTGCTGTTTTGTTTAAATTCTTATTGTATTTGGAAAAAATCTTAATAAAAATTATAAAACTGAAGAATATTATAGGGGACTTTGTCAAAGGAAATACTGAAATCAAGATATGTTACATCCACTGCATTCTCTTCATCTGCTGAAAATGTAACTCTATTTAAAAAAAAAAGGAGATAGGATTAGTCTGGCATGACTTGATTTTGAGAAAACCATGTTGACTTTCAATGATCATGGCATTCCTTTCTAAGTGTCTGCAGACTGTTTGTCTAATGATTTGCTCTAGAATCTTTCCTGGTATTGATGTCAGGCTGCCTGGGCAGGAATTGTCTGGGTCCTCTTTCTCCCCCTTTTTGAAGATAGGGACAAGATTTGCCCTCCTCTCCATGCTGGGACTTCATCTTTTCTCCAGGAATTCTCAAAAATTATTGCCAATCGTTATGAGATTACCTCTGCAAGCCCTTTTAATACCCTTGGATTTAGTTCATCTGGCCCTAAAGATGAATTCATTTATAGTAGCCAGGTATTCCTGTCCTTCCCCTTTACTTCTTTATTGTATGCTGCATTTTCCCTACTGCATCATCTGCTTCATTTTCCTTAAGTTGAGCACTGTTTTTCTTTTGACAAAAGACCAAGGCAAAGAAGGTCTTGAGTAGTTCTGCCTTTCCTTTGTCCCCCTATTAACATTTCATTTTCTCTCCATTTCCTTGTTTTTCCTTTTGCTACAGACATAATCAAAAAGCCCTTTTTATTGTTTTTAACCTCCGCAGGAAGCCTGAGCACATTCTGTACTTAGCTCTTCTGGCCTTCTCCCAAAGCTTGCTGGCTATTTATTTGAATTCCTCATTGGTGACCCCCCCCCCTTTCCTTTTCTTGTACATGTCCCATTTGAGTCTCAGCTCAGTTGAAAGTTCTTGAGCTATCCATCCTAGTTTCTTTAGAGAACTCCCATTTTTCTTCCTCATTGGAATTGTTTGAAATTGTGCCCTTGGTATTTCACACTTAAAAAACTCCCATCCATCATGAACTCCCTTCTCTTTTAGTATTTCTTACCATGGTATTGTACCCAGTATTTCCGTAAGTTTACTAAAGTCTAGAATGCATGTTTATAGTTTGAACAAACTATAAACCCAGAATTCCACAGGATGTTGAAAATGGAGTAATAACACTATAACAATGTAGTGTGGAAATGCCCCGGGATAACAAGGTCACTCCCACCTAAGGATCCCACCACTTCTACTCCATTAACCACAACATCACTGTTGGTTAGGATCAGATCTAAAATACAGGATCTCCTTATTGCCTCTTCTACCTTCTGAACTATGAAATTTTCTGCAAGGCAGTTGAAGAATTTGTCAGACCTTATATTGTTGGAAGAGTTTGACTTTAACAAATATCAAGATAGTTGAAATCCACCATTACTACTACATCTCTCTTTTCTGAATATTTTGTCATCTGTTCCAGGAAAGCATCATCCAAGTCCTCAATCTGCTTTGAGGGTCTGTAGTAGATCCCCAAAATGACATTACTATTGTTTCTCTCCCCAGTAATTTTAACCAGGATGCTCCCAACCTGCCTTCCAGGATATAAATCATGGATCTCTTCACAGGTGTAAACATCAATGCTATTCTTCCTCCTTTCCTCTTTGGTCTATTTCTCTGAAATAGATTACATCCCACTATTACTACATTTCAATCATGAGACTCATCCCACCAGGGATGGGATGTCTATTACATTATATATTACATTATATATATTACTGTGTTAAGAGTTCAAGTTCATCTTGTTTATTTCCCATGAATTGTGCATTAGTGTAGAGACATCTAAAACCATGGACCATTTCCTCTGGTTGCTTCTTTAATTTTTTTTCCCCTCATAATGTTGGGTTCGTATACTATTCACCCAGTTTCCCCTATAATATTCAGGCTATTATTTCAAGAACTTGACGAGCTCCTGCTCTCAAAATACTGTTTCCATCCCCCACATACCTCAGTTTAAAGCCCTCTTGATAATCTTTTTGAGAGTCTTAGCAAAGATGTTTCTGGAAACTGCTGGGAGGTGCAACCCATTAGAAGTCCATCTTCATGTAACTGCAGACTATGGTCCAAACCATTCCCAGTGGCACCATCTGTGGAGCCAGTTGTTCACTATTATTCTCTCCCTTCCTGGGCCATATCCTTTAACTGGGCAGGGAGATGAAATGGCAACCTGTGCACCAAGGTCCTTTGGTTTCCTACTCAGAGTTTCTCAAGATGTCCTGTCAGGTGTGTAAACCACTGCTTCTGTTTCTCTCAGGAAGGAGTAGGAGTACCTACCACCACTGCCTGTCTCATGTTGGGATTGTCAGGACCATCCCATGTGCTAAATCTTCCAAGGTCACCTACATGTTCTCTGAGGACTTACACTGCTGCTCTTGTTCCTGTTCTCCCTCACTGATAAGGGAGAGAGCTTCAAACCAATTCTGTAGCTCACAGAATGATCCCTGGTCCTTCTAGTTCTAAGGTTAAACCTGGGCCTACACATAAAAGAACAATAGAGCACTAATGAGCACACAATCAACTCCAGTCACAGAAACCATCAGCCTTAACCCAACAGACACAAACTCATCAAAACACAATAGAAAAATTGAGCACTAATGAATACACAGGCAAGCCTTTTCCCACAACTTACACAAACAAGCAGCCTTACCCCAACAGACACAACCTTAACCCAACAAACTTTCCCAAAAGACACCCCAGACTGAGGAGGTTTAACCCAACAGACACAAGCTCATCTTATGCTTTCTCTTCTACCATGTAAAGTGTGCCGGTTAACTAACCTCCTGTTTGCTGAGCTCCAGGGACTAGGGCTGCAGCTACACAGACAGATGAATTAAGAGCGCCTGGGATGTTTTAAGAATAAAGTAATGAATAATATCTCTCCCTCAACAGCAGCAAGGTCTCTTTCGTTTCATAGTTTCTCTGAGTACTCATCACATGTATTTGATTATGGGCTTTCCTTACCCAGGAGATATGGCCTGCCAAGCTTTTGAGTCCCCTTTGTTATTTTCTGTCAAGACAGTCTACTTGATTGATGGCAATTATCTCCCCTCTGCTCTCTGCCCCTTTGTATGGTCAACAAAGCCTAAGTTACTCAATTATTTATAAGCATTGATTTATTCCTTAATGCTTACAAAATATTCTGAGTACAGTTCAAATAATATAATCAGTACTGTACACACAACATCTTTATATATTATTAACACACCACATACCCAACAGCAGCCATTCCTAGGCAATGCATTTTTTAAATTAATTTTATTGTAATTACATCGTATAAAACAACATTTCTCATTGTGCATTTTACCGAACTATTACCACTATCTTCCACTCCTCTCTGGATTTCAATAATGTTATTTAATTAACATATCAACATTATGCATCGCATTGCATTTGTTAACATACAAGATAGATCCTGCTCTTCGACCCTACTTTACACGTTCCATGATATTCCACTGATTTTTACTTCTAACTACTCATGCTACCATGAATTAAGAATTATTACCTGTCAGCACCCAACCCATTTCCAGAACAATTTGCCATTCTTTGTTAATGTCAGCATCTGATTTTCCTTTTAATCCATGGCAATGCATTTCACTCTCTCTTGATGAACATTTTTTCCCACACTTACAAGGGGGAAAAAAAATCTAATATTTAGAGTAACTTGCAGTAGTCACATGCAAGCTTTCCACACCACAGATGTTCACTTCTAGGAACATTCTACACTGGAAAGTTGCTTCCAGAGATATTCTACACTGGATTCCAGGTAATAGTTTCTCAGTGTAATTATATTATCATTGTATTACTGCAGATGGATGTTCTGAGAATCTTTCAGTTTGAAGAAAACTACACATTTCCTCTGCAAAGAAACAAACAAACAAATTGGGAGCATCCATATTAAATGAAATGTTAAAAGTCTTGAATGAAAACAGCTGGTAAGGTTGTGGACGTATTTCTTCTGCAAAGAAATAAACAAATAAATTGGGAGCGTCCACATTAAATGAAATGTTAAAAGTCTTGAAAGCAGCTGGTAAGGTTGTGGATAGATGATGATGATGAGCTTTACTTATACCCAGGACTCATCCCTTAGTCTCTGACAGTAATGATGAAGAAGTTTGTGTGATTATCTGAAGAATTTAGTCCTTGTATACTAGAATGGGGCACTTTGGTTCTCCAGAATCATGCTATGTTGCAAAATCCTGAGAGAACTAGAACTACAAAGTAGGCATTCTGCAACACGGTCACCTGAAACAGTTCTACTCAAAGTGGTGGCCCATGGACCAGTGTCTTCTGCCTATGGACAGCAGGTGTCCTAACGGTAAGATTCTCCTAAGGGAAGCATCCACAAAGGAAGTCAGTCTAGTCCAGGCCATGCACACACAATCCACTTAGATGAAGAGAGAAGCAGGAACAAAAGTCTCAGATAGTCCAGAGATTGTTACACAAAGCCAGTGATCCAGATATCCAAAGCCAAAAAAAGGGATGAGACAAAGAGTTCTTAAATGTAGCCAGTCCAGGAGTCAAGAATTCCAAGAAACACAAGAATACCAAGAGCAGAGTCAATAAGGTTGACAGGTTGCAAACAACAAGGATTCCTTTTAGCTGCTAGGAGATTTATAGGTGTCTGCATCTGGATACCAGCTGCTTCATTAGTCAGCATCTTCTGTTCAACAGACAGTTCCTGTGACATTTCTCCTCTCTTTGTTGGACCTCAAAGGGTGGGGGAGTCTCTTCAGCATCTGTCAAGTCCTGCTGAGGTGTAATCTCCTCAACTGCTTCAACCATCAGCTTCTCACATTCAGGGAGGGAGCCATCTGGAGCCTGAAACTCCTTGCAATCCAACTTCTCCGCATTGCATTCTTTTGAATCCAGAGGTTGAATTATGCCAGCCAATACTGGTTTCTGAGCCATTGGTTGCTAGTTCCTAGTACATTTTCAAGAAAGAAACAATTGTTGCTAATGGGCTGAAATATGGTATTGGCACAATGGGGGAAAAAATCATTACCAGTCCTTCATGTTGGACAATTTGGAAAGCATTGGGTAAAAGAGTTTAAACAATCTCCCCAAGTTCCTGCTATGTGCCTTGTATAGCTTTTTTTCTCCTTATAGAAAAAATGACTGGGATAAAATTATCTCATCTGTTGATTGTTTATTGTGGGGGTAGTTTTTGTCTCAGCCAAGGAAAAATATTGTGAAAAAAAAAGCTGTATTCTCTTGTTCAGCAGACCACATTGCCAAAAAGCAGATGATATATTCACCTGTTGTCAAAAGGTGGGCCTCATGGGGAGAGGGGAAGAATTCTCAATGGATTCAGGAAAAACAAGTACATTAAACCACTAACCCCCAAATACAGTGCTAACCCTGCTGCTAACTCTCAGTATAATATATTTCCAGTGGGGTTAGAAAATATCCCCAAAGAGATGAAAGTAATTTTTTTAAAATTCTGGTACACAATGGTTAAATAAACTAACAGTGAAAGTCCACTCATTAAAATACCATACTCCTTAGAAAATGAATATCACAATATTTTCTCAATAGAATAATTAACACAACTAAGTGCTCACTCACACAACCAGTTAAGACCCAGACGCATGATGATAATTCCTATACTTAAAAGTCCATGTTAAAAATCAGTTACAAATTCAGATTACAAATCTGTAATGACCATTGCAAAAATATGAACATGCAAATTGGTATGTATCATTTTCTGTCTTCTCATTTCTTTTGAGTTTTTTTTAACCAACTTTCATTGACATCTATGATTTTAATACTTAACCCCTTGTGGAGTCAACATGCTGCGATTCTTATAGCATTAATTTTGAGTTTCCATTATTACTTAGATCAGGAAAATCACAAAAGAAAATGAAAGATACCCATTAATTTTGTGTTATTTATTCTTGTAAACAAAATCCAACACAGGGATTTAGCAATAGAAGTTGTCTGCAGAAAGACTGTCAGCAGAAACATCTCACAGACTTCTGTCTCTCTTTCTTCACTGTTATAAGACACTTCCCAGTATTGTCCATTTTATGGTGTGCAAATCTGGATTGTTGAATGCTCTTGGGAAACACTGAACAAAACTTTCATGGGTTGATAAGCTCCTGATCAATGAGAGCTAGAGTCAGGAAGAATAAAAACAGTCCAATCAAGGCAACAAACAGACAAGGTATCATGTATTTCTTAGAATTATCTGGCTGCCTGTTACTGGAATCAGGGATGTGGCACTAGATGGTCCTTAATTTGATTCAGCATGACTCTTGCAGGGGAAATGGAACCATGCTTGGGAGAGGGTGTCATAAGAGTCAAAACCCAGAAAGTCCCATCAAGCTACCAATGCCAAAAGAAGAACAAAAATCTAGGTAAAGAATTAGCAAAATTAATACCCAAATTTTCCATCTAGGATAGCTGGCAGGAGGAATAGAAAAAATACTGCTTAGGCAAAATTTTACCTAAGCAAAATACTGGATGGGTGGTCTCCAGGAAGATAATGACATCCAGCTGAGTGTAATCTTAGGTGGGCCTGTCTGAACAAGCCTACATGGGACAACAAACCTTCCAGTGGCTAAGGTCTGGAGAAACAATTTGCTCAACTGGTTACCAGAGCAAAGCTTGAGCCAAGCACTCCAGGCAAAAGCAAATGGACTTCTTCCAAGAAGATTTTAGTAATGGAGAAGGAGTTTGGGACAAAATAATAAAACTTTAGTCTTTGGTGTTATTTCTTACCAGCCTCTCTACCTCTCTACTTAGCGGTGGACTGAACTTCATAACAATAGTGATGAAGTTAAGGATACATATGAATAATTCATAACAGTATATCCATGTTTCAATCTAGCAGCACATTCCTCTCTAATACTTTACATGAAGCACCATCCTGATAAGGAAAAAAATGCTTTCATCTCGAGAGAGCAAAAAATCTATATTTAATATGGTGAAATGACACATTCAATTGATTATTCACAGGTTCCAGAGTAACTAGTTACATACAAGTGAGGATTTAATGTTCTTATTTTACATACAGATTATGTGTGTAAGTGCCATAATTCTGACCCTGCATCAACATTTTTGAAGCTGTGCTTTTCAGCCCATATATTCCATCAAGAAAACTGTTGCTACCCTGTAATGCATATCTCCACATCCTTGTTATACAATTGGGTGTCCCTCAGAATTTTTGTACTTCAGCTTCCTTAATTCCAGCCAACATCAGCACTGAGGGAGATTGATTTATGAGTTCAGTACACTCAGGGGACACTTTTTGGGAAAGACTGCCCTGCACAAAGGCTATCTGTGTTGTCTAGAACTTTCTTTTAATATTGCACTTACACTAATACCATTTTTCTTTTTGTATACACTGAATCTATATGGATTGTGAGGTCTTATTGTCTCTCAGGCACATGCTGCCTTCGAACAAATTAGTGGGTACTGTCTCCTTTGCTTGATGTCTACCCCATTCACTCCATGGAACACGCTGTCATTCAAACTTTACTGTTGTCTGTATTCTAGCTTACAATTTCTGATGTATGATTTCACAACTATGTCATATCTTGCATCAAATGCAACCCATGTGCCTTGCTATCAAAGCCTTGCAAAAGGCAGATTCACTTGTGTATGTACATTAAAAAAATTGTGAAGTTTTCCTTATGGCCTATACCATGTTACTTAACAAAATTATTTGCCTTGTACAGGACCCAAGGAGAGAGGTGGTGTATAAATTAAATAAATAAACAAACAGATAAATATACTTCACTGAAAGTATTCATTCTTTAGTATCAGATTTTCAGTGTGACCCTTTCTCCGAAATCTTGAAATACTATTAGACACATACTTAGAATATCATCTACAATATTTAAGAGTGAGTTTAAGATTGCTCACCACCCCCAGAAAATCTTATTCTCCATGAAGAGAATAACTATTTCCCTTTAACTCTTGTTTAAGGTTCCTTTTCAAGTGAATGGCATTATGCAGTTCACAGAACAAGCATCAAACTCCGTACTTCTTTTTGAGGTTGTTCAGAGGTCAGAGTTTCAGACTGGCCATGTAGGGTTGTCACATCAGGATTATCCCAGGATTTGAGACTTCAGAACAAAATCTTAGACTTAAAGATGAGTACCTTGTGATGTTACAGGACATGTTACAAGAGGAAACCTCTGGCAACTGCATGCCTTCACTATCAGCCTTAGCTGCACAGGGTATGCCATTCAAATAAAAAACACCAAGTATAGCAAATAAGGGAACAATATATATTTACACATCTTTCAAGGCATTGCTCTTACCCTGAGATTTCTCCCCCTTGATTTAAGCATTGGGAAAAGGGTCCAAGTCCTGATATCTGTCACAATGAAGTGGCAGTAGCTGATTATTACAAAGGTGAATATTATCAGCTGGTGTTTTTTCTAACTTCTTTGTTTGTTTTTTGTACATCTTCTCTGGAGGTTAGTTGGATATGTTCTGACCACTCCCCTGATTTTGTTTTGTGCTCTTCTTTGCTAATAGTAAAGCAATCTCAGAAGACAGCCAGTATAGACTACTGCCTATGCTTTGAAGATTAAGTTTAGATGCATATGTCATTTCCAGATTGGGGAGGAGAGTCCGCATCAGACTGACCCGTAATAGGTCCCTTCCTGCACTGCTGAGCTTACTGGGAGGTAGCAGACAAAATTAGTTCTAGGATGTGTGCAATTTAGATTGGAACTGCCCTTTCAGTTTCCCACAGTGCACCAAAATCATACATCAAAGGAATGTGGGAGATTTAAGTGGCATCCGTCTTCTAGATCCAATTACCTGGTGTAGGGGAGGATGAGGAAATATGACAGGCATCAATGCAGTAGGCCCTAGGCTATGAGGATGAATAAGTATCATGCACACACACACATATATACACACACATGGTGCACCTGAATGTTCCTAGCATAAAGGTAACAGCAAATCTGCAAATAACTAACCAGTTTCCATCAGTTACCAATCACCTGCTGAAAAAGCAAGTTGTTGGAGAGTGAAACATTGATAGGCGCAAAATCCATTATGTAAGCATAATTCTAAAATATTTTGACTTGTATTTTTTGTGGATTGTAAGTCATGCTGAGGGTACGTAATGGCTTTAACAATGAATTTTTCTTGCTTACACAATGGAACTGTTGAAAGAATGGAAAGAAACAGCATGAAAGAGAAAAACACTGCCCAGAACACTATAGTCAAGTTCTTTTAAAAAAAATCTGAGAAATGGTAGCACAAAAGTGATTTACTAGGTCTTGAGGTATCTGGTCAGGGAACACTTCTTCCTCCCTGCTGGTATGGTTTGGTTTGGTTATGTTAAAGTTTTCTTTTTAAAGTTTAACATACCAGAAATATTTTAAATTTAACATATTATTTTTAATTAGATATATTGGGGCAAAGCAATCATTCTTGTTAGGGGAAGATTAGATTTAGTGGCATACCAACCACTACATCCTGTGTCCTTCCATTTTGCAGCAACTAAAACCAGATATTGGATATCAAAAGCAACAACCATAATGTGTAATTCTGGGGTATTATGGCCCAGTCTCATTCCTTTTTAAAAGCAATAGAACAACTGGTAGCTATATTATATTTCTCATTTGATGAGCATTGTTTACTAAACATTAAAAAAACAAAAAACTTGTGTTTGAATAATTTTAGTAGTCTGGAACCATGGCATTTAAAGTGGGATCATAGCACTATAATTGTGTAGTGTGGAAGGGTCTTTTTTTTCTATTTTCAAGGCTTAATTAAAAGCAAATAAAATGACAACTTAGTAACAAATTACTAACAAGAAACAGAATGCTCCAATTTTGAGTGAACAGAAATAAGCAGTGTTGCAAATTACCTTTTTCTCTTACATTGTAAGCAATAGTAGAAATGAGTTACTTAAAAAAAAACCCCACATAAATATTTTAATATCTGGCCAAAAAAGGACAGAAGAGCCAGAGTATTTGTTTTACCTTCCCATGGACTACAATGAGGGGGAATTAACCCTGAATTAACCCACAAGCCCTGAGATCCTTCCACATTCTATAATAATGATTCCATTTTAAATGCTATGGCAGTATTCTGTGGAATATTGGAGTTCAGTAAGCTTGCTGAGGCACTGGAGCTCTTTGCTGAGAATTCTAAAAACCCGTCATAAACAGAAATTTTTTCCAGGAATCTATAAGATAGCACTATAGCAGTTAAGGTGGAACCATAGCGCATTGTGAAAGGGCCCCATTGAGTAATAATCTTGTAACTCTGTGGGCATTTCAGTGGAGTGACAAAGCTTTGGATGTGGTGGAACCAGCCATTGCTCACATGCTCAGTTTCACTGCTATGATCATTGGTGGCAGTACTGACTTTTAATACTGCAAATAGTGCTCTGACTAATGAACCTTCTTCTCTTCTGTTATAGTGCCACTTATACCGCTTCCTATAGCCCTTCAGCCAGTCAGCTGCGACAAGATCAGTACTGGAGGGACAAATACACATAGAAGGTTGGAGCACTGTTATGGAGTCTTCTTAACCCTGCATGGGCTGCATGCTGCCATGTTTCTGAAAGCAGAAGTGAGGTACAGGTCAGTCAAGCTTGCTACTTTTGCTCTTTAGGGTCAGGGAAAAACGGTGGGGGAGAAAAAGAAATACAGAACCACATCTCCTCAAGGCATTTTCTAGTCTCAATATTTAAAAAAATAAAATATGGATGGGTTGGAGGACTCAAGGGGGAAGAGCCACACGAGACGCCCCTAGATTGCACACAGGGCATGGGCCACATGGTTTATACACAGGTCATATTAGGTAATTCAGACCTTTCAGTAAGAAATGGGCAAATAAGTCTATTGCTGGATTTTGTTCCTTCTTCGTGCTTGTTGCTGTTGTATGCTTTTAAGTAAGGCTAATAAATAACCTAGTGTGGGATTTTCTTGGAATGATTTATTAAGAGTAAGTTTGCCTTCCTCTGAGACTGAGAGAATGCAAATTGTCCAAGGTTACTTGTTTGCTTTTATGTCTAACTGGGGATTTGAATCCTGGACTTCCACTCTGAATAAAACAATCATCCCACTATCCCATGTTGGCTCTTTCTCATGTTCTTTACCCCTCCTCCCATCTATGTATCTCTAAACATATTTCCTTTCAAAGAAGATATTTTAAAATTAATGTTGGTACTTTTATAAATGCCAAAATGACATCATAATAATCAGGAAGTGAAAAGTCAGCAAATAAATATATTTGAATCCACACATTCATTTGGGAGATGTGGATCATATCATTTCATATAGGAATTCACAAAATTCAAAATCCCCTCTTAATATAATATGATTTATTTCAACAGTAACTGGCAGTAAATTGCTCCAGAGGTGATGACACATGGAAATAACTTGGGAAGCACTGACTCAAAGAGTTTCAGCTTGCATTCACATAACACAATCATAAGCACCTGCTATAATTAATACAAGACACTCAACATTGTCAGAATGGTCTAATGTTTCCAAAGCATCTGACAAATTCCCATGGCAAAGGTAAATGGCTTAGGGCAGAAAAATCAAGTATTTTACTCATGAAAATATAGTGCTTGGAAAAGTTATTTTTTTTTGACTGAAATTCTCAGAATCACCAGTCAACATGACTATTCTGGGAGATGTAGTCTTAAAAAATAATTTTCTGAAGCTCTGAAAATCCTAGGGTTCTCTGGATGTAACAGTACAAAAGTCCAAATCATTATTTCTTTCAAGGTCAAACTACACAAGGAAGCAGTTTAAATAATGGCCACTAAGCCTCCAGAATGTAGTTAATCAGGAAACAGATGATCTGATTGACCTCACCGTGTAAACAAGTAATACTACAGCTAGAATCCTATTGGTTAGTCCCAGCTAGAGTAGACTCAGTCATTTGAATCAAATGTCAAATGTCAAGATAACATACAGGAAGTCCAATGGATTCCATGGCCTATGTATTAGAGCAGTAGTTCTTAAACTTTTTTTTACCAGGGAGCCCCTGTAAATATAATTTGTTGCTGGGGACCACCAAGATTTAGAAGCACCTCTCCTCTCTACTCTCTCAGTGTTTCTTTGGACAAATGGCATTTCTTTTGCACTTTCTTACCCCCAAAGTAGCACCTGGAAACTAAGGTTCTCGCTGCTTTGGGGGAAAGTGCAAAAGAAATGCTGTTTCCCTCCAAAGAAGCACTAAGAGATTGGAGAGGATAAGTACTTCTTTTGAAAGACCTACGCTGTCTACTGTCTTGGTGCTCCTTCAGAGGGAAGTGGCATTTATTTTGTGTTTTTCCCCAAAGGAACACTGAGACACTTCCCGCTTTGCTTCCAAGTAGCCACAAAAGTAAAGGTACTCCCTTCTATTCTTGTCGCTGCTTCAAAGTGAAGCTCTGTCACATTCCTGGCCTTGGACTCAAGCAATGTTGCCACACTCACTAAACAAGGGCTGGGCTGGGCATCTTCCCCCTTCTTCTGGGCTCTCCTCTCACTTTCTTGCCTTCTGGGCTCTCTGGTGCACCTGTGTAGTAGTGCCTGGAGCCTCCACTGTCAGATGAGATGCTCGCCAGTGTGTAGTCCCTGCTGCTACTATCATCACCACTGCTGCCTTTGAGGAATCTGGGACATGCTGCATCAACCAGCTACAACCAGCTGGGACATTTTTTGTCCCTTAAATCTGGTATTTCTTCATTTTTTCAGGATGAATGGCAAATCCCCTGTGAAGCCTACATGGAAGCCACTGGTCCACGGACCTCATGTTAAGAACCATTGTATTAGAGGAAGAGATGGCAGACTGATTTTCTATGTAACCTATAGAGTACAGTTTAGACTTCCATTCACAACCAAGGAAATGTATCCATGTATCCTTTTTGAGGAAACATATCCATATATCCTGTTTGAGGAAATTAATTGGGCAGACTTCCAATTAATGCATTTCAACTTCTGCACACGTGCTGCAGCATGGTTTAGAGTATGACATCCTGGGTTAGTATCACAGCTTGAAAAATATAGACAAAGATAGCAAAACCCCAGTACAATGAACTCCAAGTATTCTCTCCCCCGTGGAAATGTTGTATTATCATTCTGATACCTTGACTGAAAAGCATGATTTTGGTCTGACATCCATTTCGGCCCAATGACATTGCTTTGATTTAAGAATGGGAAACTTGTGTCCCTCCAGACACTTCTGCACTGGAAATCCTATTAGCTTTTGCAAGCTTGGTCAGCCATGCAAATGATGTGAGTTGCAGCCCGGCAACACTTGGAGGGCCACATATTCTCAACACAAACCCACTTGTTGTTCTAGTCCAGAAATATTATACTAATAACCTGGATTTGTATAAAGAATTTGTATATTGCATATAAGGTGCCACTAGTCTCTTTCCTTTAAAAAAAAACCTGAAATAAATAAACATGGTTGGCATTCTAAAAAGAGTGTTCTGAATAGGTTCCGTCTATTTCCATTAGAAGACTGGAGTCCTTGGTGAACTGATCATCTCTTTTTCTTTCTTTTCTTCATTTTTATGTTGTCCTACAATATTAGCACTCAATTGTACCATCTTATGCCTCAATCTTCCTATATGATATAAGAGTGTTTTTCCCCTTAATGTAGATGTTCTGAGCCTCTCTAAGTCCTCTGATCTCTCAGCTTGCAAATTATCATCTTACCATTATGCCACAGAAACCTGCAGAGGGCAAAATTACAGAAACTTTTTGATGACTGGTGCTCCTAGGGAAGTCTAAACTATGCGAAAGTATCCCAGTGGGACATTGCATGAAATTACACAGTACAAAAGAACCTAGTTTGGTGAAAATTATAGCTAGGTTTCTTAGGGATATGTCCTATCATTGTCAAGTCACCTTGTGTCTGCTCTACAAGATTGCATTTCAATCGCCTGAAAATATCCTGTGTTTTCTTATTCCACTGCTTAATTAGAATCGCCATCTTAATTCATTCAGTTTATCTCTCTGTTATCCACAAAAGCCAATTAGAGAAGTTAGTTTCTCTCCCTCCCGCTTTCCTTCTTCCTTTGTCAGTATTATATTGACAGCAAACATAAAACATGTTCATATTTGAACAAAATTTCTCCTGAGGAACAGATGTAACTGCATGCAATAGGATTTTCAAAGCTTTCCCTAACTGGAGTGGTGATTTCCTTCTGTATAACAAATGGGGGCTGAAAGGATTCACTTTCAGATGTGTAGACATATTGTTGACCTCGTATTCCTGTACAAGTACTAAACAAACTGCTGTCAAGGCTTACAGGAGACATGCAGGTAACACAAAAATGATGATTTAGCTAGGATTTCTAATACCCCCTTGCATCTTCCTGTTTCTTATTTTGAGTCCCTCCTGTCATTCTCTCTTCCAAGATATATAATCTTATAGTGCAAACTTTCCATGAGAGAAAGAGCGAGAGAGAAACCGACGGGTTTATATTACTGGTTAACACTTAATTAAATCATGCTGTACTATGTAAATGATTTTTGAAATGAATCAGGACTGCAAAATAGATAGCCCAGAGTAAAACAAACCTGAGGACCACCTCCTGAACCTCCCCTTCCCGATGCTGCCAAGCAGTCATGTCCACCTGAACATCTCCAGATTTTGTGGGCTGCTGCTCTTTCAAGCCCAGATAACATGGTTAAAGGAGAGGGATCATAGAAATGAAATCAAAAACCTCTGGCAAGCCAAAACATGGAAAAGATAAAGGATGAGGATTAATATACATGATACAGTATAATAAATGTTTAGTTTAGTATATAATATTGCAATAGATTTGTGCTCTCATCTTCTACATAGTAGTGTTCTCAGCTAAGGAAACATCACAGCAATTATAGAATTTTGAGAATGGGGATTCTGGCATTCACTTGATTACACATGGGGCTAAGACTAGGGAAGGGGATGTAAGCGTGTCTTAAAGACTTTTGCTAAATATACTGAATGTGAAGATCTGAATGCTTCTGTTATCATATTCAGCTAAACAGTGACAGAGCTCTTGTGATGAGGAACCAGCTGCAGAGTAGAGAAGCAGATCTTTCCTTTATCACTTTTGCCTGAAGGATTTGAAAAGTTTTTCTCCTTCACTGGGTGAGATTACAAGAGATTTTGTGCATTTTCCTTTTTCTCTTCCATTTTGACGCTTTCTTGGGAAAATTTCACTTCTGTAAATATGTTGTTTTCTTACAAACAAACAAAAATGCAATGCTTTTACACAGACTTGCCTGTTTTCTGGGGGGGGAAGTGTAAAAAATATACAAAATAGTTTTTTTTGCAAGCAATTTTTAATAAAGTCCAGAAATGGGGGGAAATGTTGGATACAACAAAATTTACAAATATTTTTTACGTCCCTACTTTAGAGCATTGGCTTAGATTCAGCCTTCAGAATAATTTTTACCTTGAGCTAGCACAGCTATAAACCAAAGTAGGACAAACAGTTACCAATATAACAGATTACAGAACAGCACCTCAACTTTCTTTGCAGGAAATCTCATTAAGGTTCATTTTCAAAGAAACAAACATGTATACAATAGTAAAAGATATTATCTTTCTTCTTTCTCCTCTAATGCACTGCTTTATTGTCAAAACTTGAGAAACATTTCAAGCAACCAGAGAAAACAAGTGGATTTAAAAGCTTTGCATCTTATTAGCCTACAGCAGCTAGCTTGCATTGTTTTAAACATTTTGTGAGGAAAATTATAGGAATCCACTTCAAAAATCATATGAAGTGAGAGCAATTGTAAAACATAAGCTCTTGTGGGAATTATCATATTTCTTAGAATTAATTTTGGCCAACAGCTTTTTGTTATCTGCTTGTTATCATGCAGTCTGATTCTCTGAACATGGAGGATTAGAACTGCTGCATACATCCAAGCTGTATTTCAATTTTCAAAAGAAACAGCTCACCGTGTATGTCCCTGCATGCACATCAAAAACAGCAAAAGACTGTAATTGTTCCTACTTTTCTTGAAAACCACTATTGACTCTAAAGTGCATTGATACTTTGCCCTGAGAGATTGAACTTTCTACAAATTTTCTTCAACTGCAGACCACACTGAATGCAGACAGAGACTGGCTGTATGTTTAGGCAAAGAGAAATGAATGCAGCAGATGGTCAGTGGTAAGGGGCAGCAGTGATTACCTCCCTGATGTTTCCCCTGGATTCACAAGTTGTTCCCCTGAGACTGGAGAATACAGCAATATGTGCCAAACAATCTCTCTTGCCTCAGTCCCCATCCAGCTGGTTTAGGGATATGATTCTTCTTAAAAAATTATTCCTTGAGGATAACTTTTTTATTCAATTTTCCCCACTTCAAGAAAGTCTTCAAAAGTTTTTGAAGATGTTCTCACTGCAGGGAGAAAATCCCTCTCCCATGTAGTGTTTGGTGGAGGGGGGAGCTGAAAATCATCCAGTTTTGCTTTGACAACCTGCACACAATGATGCTAACATCCCCAGTCCTCCCAGCATTTCCACAACATGCCTGCCTCTTTGTGCATTCCTACCAGAACATATCTGCCCCCACCCTCCCCAGCTACATTCTGATAAGTCAATGCTTAACATTGCAGGCATTCTCTGGGACTTCCTGGATGTCCCCCAGAGATCCTGGAGAATGAAGTTGTAGTTGCATGTCAGTTATCAGAATATAGCTAGACAATGCTGACTTACCCTGCCACTCATTTGGCCACTACATGACCATGGTGTTGTTGTTGCTGTTATTATTAAAAACCAGAGGGTTGCTTTAGTTCCACTCCATGAGAAAGGAAGCTCAGGACCAATCATATCCTCCACTATGGCCATTTCTCCATTCCAGAGATCAACCAGGGCTTCAGCAGAATCACCTGTGAGGATGACAGAAAAGTCTCAAGTTGTTAGGAATCCATTCAGATCCATCACCGGCCTGGGGTGGACCATCCTAATTGGCCCCCACCCCTGCAGAAGTTCTGGGTCCCAGAAAGTAAAATTCTAACTAAGTAGTGATTGTCCATGTTAACTTTCTCCATACTAAGTTCACCAATAGCAATAGCAATAGCAGTTACATTTCTATACTGCTTATCAGTGCAAAGCACTCCCTAAGCATTTTACAATGTTGTAAGCCAACTGACTCCAACAAGTTGAGTACTCATTTTACCAGCCTACGAAAGGATGGAAAGCTGAGTCAACCTGGAGCCCTACAGGATCAAACTCACAACGTTTTGGCTGCAGTACCATCATTTAACCACTGCACCACCAGGGCTTCACCATTATCCCATCCAGCACAGAAAACAAGGTTCTCACAAGGAAACAGTAGGTCTGGGTAGTGGGATATTCCTCCAGAACTATCCCAAGACACAAGAGAGGAAATTTTAAAGGGGGGGTGTAATCAGTTTTCTTAGCACTATTGGAGCTGAGTGTGGGAAGATGAATGAGAAATCAGAACTCCAGTTGCAGTACCTGGCCCTTTCTTGCTATCCCAGCACCAGTTAAGGATGTGTGAAAATTCCATCTCAGTTTTTTTTAAAGGATTTTCCAAACTTCACAAAGTTCTTCATATGTGGAATGGAAAGATCTTAAGAGTTAAAAATAAATTTGAATTCTTACCTCATAAAAATCTGGATCCGATCTGTGGGTATGCACCATGCTAGCCCCTTTTCCTGAGAGGTTTCTCATCTTTAACACACAAAGCAGGCAAGTGCAGCAATGTTCTCTGCATTCTGGGGATAGATGTATCTATCAGATTTGGCCAGTGAAGTTGGCTGAAAATATATTTCAGCCATTCTTTTGAAAAGCTGGCCAAAATTCGCAAATCACAATTATGAAAAAAGAAAAAAACTTGACATTCAAAACCAATAAATGCAGGAGGAAGCAAAACTGATAGATTTTCTCATTGCTATCCCCATTACTCTGCAACTTTTATGCTTTGGAGGGGAAAGATCTGAGACAGGGAGCCTACAGCCCTTTCCTAACGGGGAAGTTAAGATGGGCCAAGGCGTCCTGTCACAGAGGTCATCTGCACCTTGGATCGGACTAGGTTCAGACTATTTGCCTTAGTTCTGCACCTTAGTCCGATCCAAACACCCCCAATGGTCTTCCAGTGTGCTAAGTGAAGACCGGAAAAAAAATCGATCTTTCAATCTTCTGGAGCACGCCATTGTGTTCCTGCTCATTTGTGCAGATGCACAGGCTCACACCAATGTGGGCCTGTGATCAGTGGAGGGCAGGCTGTGGGAGTGGTCAGCGTCAGCGGTTGGTCGGGACCCACGAAAAACAGGAAACCGCCATTTTGTAAGCCTGAGCAGTGCGGATCTACAGACCTCGCACTACTCCGATTCTCCCTGGACCAAATGGAGGAGCCCTGCAGAAGGGCTTAAGGGAGAGTCTGTGTTGCTTCAAGCCATGAAGAACTGGTGAGTAACAGCACGGAGCAATTCACTTGCCTCGTGTGGAAAGGGCCTACATATGTCCATGCCATGCCATGCCATGCCATGCCAAATCAATCAGACAAAAATACTCATGTTTCCATACCTTTCTTATGCATTTGGATAACAGTATTTGGAGAGCCGGCATGGTGTAGTACTTTGAGCACTGGATTAGACCCTGGATACCAGGGTTTGATTCTTTGCTTGCCCATGGAAACCCACTGAGTGACCTTTGGCACATCATACACTATCAGTTCCAGATAACCCTCTGACAGATTCCCCTTAGGGTCCCTGTGACAGGTTCCCCTTAGGGTCCCCATAAGCCAGAAATGACTTAAAGGTATACAGCAGCAGCAGCAGCAGCACAGTGGGATTGGGGAAACATGAAGGAGTTTTTATTTTAAATAATTTAACGACACATTTATTATGGAATACATGTTTTCTTTCTGATAAAAGACACTCTCATCCACAAATACTGGTGCTACAGTAAACATGCTAAGGAGCAACAAAACTCTTTGTTGTTTTTGCTATAACAGATTAATACTACCACCTTGAAAATAGTGTTGTGAAGAAACTTTCATTTCACATGTGTGACTTTATTAAGTCACAAAGGCCACCTGGACTCAGAAGGTTACTGAATTTCTGCTGTAATACCTAGGGAATAATGGATAATGGATATCTTCCACGTACTCAAAATCTTCCATTTATCTCTGGCCCCTGGAGATCTAGTGCCAGAGTACTGCCTGTTTCGAGTTTTTTGTTATTGTGATGAGGCATAGTGAATGTTCAGAATTCAGATGGCATACTCCAGTTATGGAACTCTTAGTGTTATTTAATCAATTTTATGATTCTATGGCCTTTTCCGCACGAGGCGAGAGAATCGCTCCATACCGTTACCTACTGCTTCTTCTGGGGTCTGAAGCAATGCGGACTGTCCCTGAAGCCCTTCCACAGGGCTCCTCCTTGGTCCAGGGCAAATCGGAACAGTGCGAGGTCTGTAGATCCTTACTGCTCCGGCTTCCAAAATGGTGGCTTCCAGCTTCCAAAATGGCGGCTTCCGGTTGGTTGTGGGTCCTGAACAACCACAGAAACTCGCCACGCCTAAAGCCTGCCCTCCACAGATCACAGGCTCACATTGGTGCAAGCCTGTGAATCTGCACAAGGGAGCAGGAACGTAATGGCGCGTTCCAGGAAAATAAAGACCTGTTTTTTGCGGTCTTTAGAAAACACACTGGAGGACCACTTGGGGTCGTTTTGGAGCGGACTGAGGTGCAGATCTCCTGTAAGTAGTCTGCTCCTAGTCCGCTCCAAGGTGCAGACGACCTCAGTGAGAGGACGCACTGCCCCGTTCTAATTGCCTGGTGCGGAAAGGGCCTATGTTATTCTTGTTTAATTGGATTTAGCAGAAAAGCAGCACAGAGATATGGTCTGGGGGCTACTTTATTTATTTGATATATATTCTAGCTTCCTACTAGAACTGGGACTAAAAGTGGATCAAATAATCCTGAAACAGGTACAGATAAAAACAGATAAAAAATTTACTGACAACACACTGTTAACCAAATATACTTTTAAAATACTGCTGAATTAAAAAGCCATTTTGAAAACACATTAGGAAGTTCAACAGCCTGCCTTATTAACTTTGGACAATGTGAGAAATAGTAATGTATCTCACAAATAGAATAATTAGTATTCATAAGCAGAAAGTAAAGAACAACCAGTCCCACTGTATCACCCTGGCCTCAGGATTTAGCAGAGAAATAAAGCAAGATTAGTCTTCTTTATTAAAACATATAAATTAACTTACCAATAGTAAAGATTTCTTACATCTCATGATGAAAGGCTCTACAGCAGGTGATTGTCAAATATGGAGGAGAAAAAAAGAATGGTCAAGTACAAAATGTTGGACAAATAGATTCAAACTAAGTGCATACTAACTGCTCAGGAAGAGGTACTAAGGACATCTGCGCACTACACTGTTATAGTGTTATTATTCCACTTTCAACATCTTGTGGAATTCTGGGGTTTGTAGTTTACTGAGGCCAAAGAGCTCCCTGGCTGAGAATTCTAGATGCCCCTCCCTAAACTGCAAACCCCAGGTTTCCATAGGATGTTCAAAGTGGAATAACAGCATGCACGCTGTAGTGGGCTTTTATGAATAAACCTTGTAAGACCGGAAATATGAGACTTAGTAATATCAAGACTTATAATGTAAGTTTATAAAATTGGTTAATAAATCAAATAAATTGATGGAGAACACAAAAACTGTACTTTTTAAAGAAGCTATTGATTAGACCTGAGTTCATGAAGTACAATAAAGAATATGGGAAAACAAATTCGTAAGTCAGGATTAAAATATACATATGATTAAATCACCTAACGGAGAAGAGAAAGGAAGTCATTGTTTGCTTGTTTTAGTGATAAGTGGTCAAGATGTTGTAATGTAGTAGATCTTAAGTGGGAAATAGAAAGGGGAAGGGAAGTATGATAAGGAATTACCCTTCACTCTTTGATGTATTGAGGTATTTTTTGCTTTTCGATTTTTGTGTGTGTATCCTTTTCTTTAATATTGTTAGTTATGATTTATATTTTATTCCATATATGAAATATGAGATTTTGATCATATCTATAAGTATGTATAATGTATGTATAATATATATTATCTTTCATATTTCATTCTTCAAACTTACTGCTTCTTTTATATAGGTATTCAATGTATGTCTTAATTGCTTGTAAATTATAATTCAATAAAAATATTTTAAAAAAAGAAAAGAAAGTGGAATAACAGCACTATAACAGTGTAGTGTGGAAAGGCCCCACATCTCAAAGGTTCTACATTGTCCCTTTGCATACCAATCTGGAATAACACATCTTTGTCTTTGAACGCTTTAGGAAGAGACAGAGTGTGGCTAAGGCCAGCAAACAGGAAGTAACATACACATATGTCTTCAGGAAGCCCTAGCTAGTTGTGTAATTTTTGGCCATGAGTATGAGATCTGTTAAGTACAATGTAACTAAGATTGGATATATAGAAGCTGAAAGGTCAGACACAAATGGGGTGGGTAAATATTGTGTGGATTTTTAGTGAGCCTGACTACTATCAGGGATCAAAATTTTAGAAGTGCAGTTGACCAAAACAACCAAAAATTGTAAGAAGGAGTAGAAGAAATAAATGGGGCAGGTAGATTTAGGGATGGGATTGATGAGGGCACAGTTTAAAAGTATCACAAATTATAAATCACAAATAAATGCCAATGCTTTTTATATATTAGAAATGTTTAAACCAAAGATCAAAAATATAGAAATGCAATAAATGCATGGTAATAGAGAGGAGGGGGAGAGACAGACAGACAGACAGACAGAAAGACAGACAGACAGACAAATGGGTCTGAGACAAATTCAAGCTTGAACTCCCACTGGAAGCTAAAATGTGTAAATCATGGAGATCATACTTTAGAGACATGACTCACTGAAAAAGACAATATACTTATTAAAGTGAGAGGCAATAGGAAAAAAGAAAGACCACACTGCAGATGAATTGACTCAATAAAGAAAATCATAGCTCTAAATTTACAAACAACTGAGCACACGTGTTGATAGCTCAGGCTCATTGATAGGGTCACTATAAGTCAAGGCAAATAATAACAACAAAACATCCTAGGATCTATATTCCACCAGAAAATATCTGTGCCTCAGATCTTGAAGAATCATTGCCAGTCAGAATAGACAATACTATGTTAAATAGAAAAATCACATGACATGATAGTTTTCTATGTTCTATATGAAAGCAAGGGAAATGTTCAAAAAATTCAAGACCAGACCTCTCCTGGAACAAGTTGCATAAATCATTGCATCCAGGCTATAGTAAATGGTGTCTGCATATTGATAATCATGGAAGCAGGTGTAACTATTTAGAACAGTGGTTCTCAACCTGTGGGTCCCCAGATGTTTGTGGACTTCAGCTCCCAGAAGCCCCAGCCACTATGGTCAATGCTCAGGGCTTCTGGGAGTTGAAGTCCAAAAACATCTGGACCCACAAGTTGAGAACCACTGATTTAGAATGAGCAAGAGAAAGTCATAATCACCAAACAAGTCTTGACTTGAACAGGTGATTTATAAGCAGTAGTCCCTATGTTACTGAGAAATAAATGCCTTTATGTGGCCCTAAGTGCTAACATTCTATTTCACTCACTCACTCACTCACTCACTAAATAAATAAATAAGATTTTTTTACTGCATTTTATTTTCATCATCCCAAACTTTTTAAGTATGTGCAACTGCAGGAACATTGCCATTAGAGCAGCAGGTTTCTAAGAAATTAGGAAGTATAGTAATTTGTACTTTGTATATATCCATGAGTAAAAGTGGTTCATATCGATAAAGTTCTGACAGAAACAACAAAAATATAGTGTCTTTGGCACTATTATTATAAGCTACTTAACAGCAGAAAAATTGATGGTGCTGGAAAAATAGGGGAAAGCCACTTTTATCTAAGAAATAAGAAAAGGATCCCTGGCTTGTGGCGGTGATGTGGAAGAATTATAGGAAGTTATTGCATGGGATTATTTAAAACACAGATACACATATCTGGGTTCTTAGTAAATTTTCTAGTCTGGATTTTTTTATAGTAAACTAGAGATCTTGTAAATACACTTCAAGAAGAAACTGCCTAGACTGCTTTATATCTACAGTTTATACCACTGGATTTCATTGGGCAGTTTGTGTGGCTGTCTGACCTACAGTGGTTGGAAGACCTTAGCTCTACAACTATGTAAAAATCATGGTTTAAAAAAAGTGAGTCAGAAATAAGATGCTTATCTTAACGGTGCTACCCAGGTTGGAAAAGAGGAGGAATGATTTTTTTATTCTTTGTTAATACTTGTATAATTTATAATGTAGGATAACAATCTTATTACATGGAAGGAGTTAGGCATTTTGGCAAAGGTATTTTGCATTAGCAGGGCAAAGCAAACATATAGTTTGGAAAGAAATGCAACACAAGGAAGAATGGGCTACAGAAAATCTCTCTATGCTGATATGTACTGTGGAAATGGGATACTTCCATTGAATTTCTTTGGTCACCAAAGGATTTGCACTGTAGTAATTCTCACAAGTGTGCTAAAAATGTGTTGCTTCCTGGATCAAACTCCTCCACCACCTCAGTTAAGGCAGTTACAAGAAAAGTATAACTCAAGAACTTGACTGAGAATTTGTTCTCCAGCTGCATAGTGACAGTGTAGTCATATCAGAGGCCTTTTCTGCAGGATGATGCTCTTGTGCATCGTCCCGTCGCTATTCTAGCAGTCTTCTGCCAGGATGGAAGCATGTCCCCAGCACTCCTCTCTGCACCCTACCAGCTGCCTGTGGAAGGGAGTACGAGGGACACGCCTCTTCCTTCCACACTTCAGTGGCCTTCTTCCCATGCTACAGTGGGGAAGGATTCGCATAATCATGCCACTGGCCCTTTTGCATGACTGGTGCAATGGAAGGCTCACATGCTCAGGGGTGCATTGATGGAGATTTTTCATCAATGATATACCCCATGATCATGTTGGTTAGTGATGCAAGTAGGGTGGGGCTGTGACAATGTTATGTGGAAGCATCATCACAGTCCTGCTCCTCTTGCACCCCCAAGCTGGGAGGACACCGTCCTGGGAAAGGGCCAGAATTACTCTGTGCCAAAATTGTACTAGATGGTGCTTTTGTGCTACCAGTTTACAACAAGCAACAATGTCTTATGCTTGCCTGCTGTGATACAACTTTGCTGCTTGTGGAACTCTGATTATGATGCCTCCATTGAGCAACTTCAAAGAGCATGAAACTTTTTGTGTACCCAACAGGACCCAGGACCCCAGTCTTTTATGAGTTAGGAAAGACCTTTCTGTTCTTGCCTTTTTATCCTTCTGTATGAGATAGCTGTGATGACTGAAGGTAGTCAGAAGAAAGTACAGTGGGAAATAGATCAGGACATCATGAGTATTATGTCAAAATCACCATGAGATATATGTAGAATTATGATAGGAGGAACTCTACTAGAGGGTGGAATAGTAGACAGTAGTTCTGAATTGAGAGAAAGAGAGAAAGATTTAGCCATGTTAGTCTCTTGCAGCATAAAAAGGAGGAAGGAAGGAGGAGGAACTAACTGGCTTTTATTTTCACATCATTTATTCTGAATAAGCCCACATCTTTGGATGCAATAAAGAGTGATAATAAATGTTCAGGTATAAAGCATATTTACACAGTTGTGGGAATGGGATGGAATGTAATAGGATCTAGAAAAGTGAAAATCATTACTTTTGCCCTAAACTTTAAAAGGGCTGATACTGGTCTTTCAGATCTTTGCAGTGGCAAGTTAATATTGATATATGAAAGCAATAAATCTGCTTCAAAAGTCAGTTTCTCAGCATTCAGAACTCAGAGAAGGTTCCTTTCGTTATTTGTGCAGTAGCTATGACTCTTGTATTAATATATGCAGTGTGCTATGAACCCATTGTCTTTGTTCTTACCTCTGCTAATGGATTGGAATTTGTGTATATAATTCAATTCAGCATCTTCTCTTTCTATTGTTCCTTTGTGATTTCTTTATTCAAAAAATGCAACCTGTGAAGTTTTTACTGTCCAAGAAGGTTGAAATTCTGCAACTGGTTCTTAAGTATTACCATTTCTAATGTCAGATTTGTGTCTGTTAATCCTTCTGCATAGAGACTGTCTTGTTTCTCCAATGTAGAGTGTAGAGGGGCATTCCTAGAATGGGATGACGTATATCACACTGGAAAAACAGAAAGTAAATATGCTGCTGATGCTGTGAGTGATATTATTGGCCACTATAATATTGTTTCCACAGTAGATGTGGGAGCAATGTTGGCATCTGAGTTTATGGCAGAGTCTTGTCCCATCCACATTACATAACCTGCTATACTTGAGTAGCTGTTTAAGATTAGGAGACTGTTATAGGCCAATAAAGGCCTGCCTTCCAGAGCTTGTGAGAGGGCTGTGTTACTCTCCAAAACTGATTGTAGCTAGTTAACGATGTGTTTACATGGTCTCCGCTGGGGATTGTAGGTATATTTTTGATGTGTCTTGCAATAAATGGTTCCTGGGTTCTTGCTTTGTCAACTTATTTCTTTGCTTCTGTAGATGGATATTATTTGAGAAATGTATGTTGTAAATCCAAAAGTTTTGAGAATCTGTCTCATGGGTCTGAGCAGATGTGGTTGTATATCAGAGGGCTTGGCTGTAAATAAATTTGGTAGTAAGTTCTGAGTAGAAAGTGGAGGTATGTAAGTATGTGTAGTGATGAGTGGGTTTTCAGTAGTGTGTGGTGCTTAGAAGCCCATTGTGCACTTGCACAATGGTGGCAAAGAAGTGAATTTGTTGTGTGGATTGTTCCAAGCTTGGGTTGATGGTAGGGTGGAAGTTGTTGAAATCCTGGTGAAACTTCTCAAATCATTGCTTTATATGTGGCCAAATTACAAATATGTCATCAAGATATTGTAGGTAGAGGAAAGGTTTTTGGGTGCATGTGCTGAGGAAGTGTTGTTCCACGTCAGCCATGAAGTTGTTTACATACTGTGAGGGCATGTGGGTACCCATGGCAGTGCCACTGACTTGGAGGTAATATTGTTCCCCAAAGTGAATAAGTTATGAATAAGTACAGGCAGCCTTCCACATTTGCAGGTTTCACTTTTGTGGATTTGATTATTCATGGATTATTTGCTGTCACCTCTGCTGCCTCTCTATGCCATTTTTAATAGGGACTGCAAGCCTTGTGAGACTGAGAAACTGCAAACGAGGTTTGTAAGTCCCTATTAAAAATGATGTGGGGCAACAGTGGAGATAACAGTAAGGTCTACCAGCCACCCACTTCCACCTTGTGAAGGAATTCTGGTGCCTCAGAGGAATCCATGGTGAGTTGAATATGGTGATCATGCTTTTTTGTATATTAAATATGGTTTGGGAGGGCCTAGAATTATTCATGATTTTTCCACTTCTATGGGGGCCCTGTGCCCCTAACTCTAGTGAATGTGGAGGGATGACTGTATAAAGTTACAGAGTTTGGTGGCTATGTCCACTGTAGGTTCAATACCATTAAGAATGGTATTCGTGATAACTTGTAGTCCATCCTGGTGCTAGATGTTTATGTACAGGGATTTCACATCCATAGTGGCTAGGAAGGAGTGGATGGACTGTACTTTCCTCAGGAAATCAGTGTTGATTACATATGCCTTGTGAACTGAATCCAGATATCCAGATATCTCAACAGCCAGAGTTCTAAAGACAATAAGTCTTTGTGGATTGCTGATTTATGTATTTTGGGCGATAGATAGATAGATAGATAGATAGATAGATAGATAGATAGATAGATAGATAGATAGATAGATAGCTTTTATTGGGAAAACCAATCTAATAAATTCAGTATCACAATATTGATACCCTAGCATATATTTGCTATGAGTGTCAGCATTTTATTTCTGGAAGTTTTAAGTACTCAGATATTGACTTCAATGTTGACCAACAGAAAAAGAGAATTGATTACCTATTAAAAATTTCAGTTATAATTATTTATACTTCATACTTTCAAGCCACTTGCCAAAATATGTACCCTACAAAAATGGCTTACAAAACAAAGCAAAAATTAAAATACACAATGACATTTAAAAAGTAATAACCACTATGAAACATTCAAACTACACTTTCAAGCCACTCAAATAAGCAACTGTTTTAACAGAGATTCTCTTGGATATCTCTTGGTTCCTCTAAAGAAGATAAAGTAACAAGTGTCTGTTTAAATAGGAAAATCAATTGATACTTAAAGTGTCTAACTACTATCACCAGACAAACAGTAGCAACACACAACAAGGGGAGGGTCCTCATGCAAGAGGGATGGCTTCCTTGATAAATCTCAACATTTCATGCACTTTGGTGCAACAATAAGAAAGTGAATATGCCTATTTAACCAATGGCATTTTTAAATCTATCTACTTAATCTGTTTTGAAAATTAACAAGGAAGGAGCTGACCATATATCCTTGATGACGAAGTTAAATCAGTGAGGGGCTAATGTTGAAAAAGCCCTGTTCTTCATACCCACTAATCAAATTGTTTCTAACAGTAAGCAAATGAGTGGCCTTCTTTCAAATGATTTGAAGTTCAGGCAGTTTCATATGGGTCTTTGGGTAAACTGAGGACCATTCACACTACATGCTTATAGTGCTATATTCCACTTCAACAGCCATGGTTGCATCCACGGCACTAGAGCTCTCTGGCTGAGAATTTTAAATGCCCTTTCCTGCACTGCAAGTGCCAGGGTAGCATAGGATATCGCTATGAATGCTGAAGCAGAAGCATAGCACTGTAATTCTGTTATATGAAGGGGCTCTTGGTCTCAAAGAATTTATCTATGGATAATCACAGGCACCAGACCTAACTAATAAATAATGTGTTTTGGGCAAAATGTCATTTTTCCCATGTTATGCTTTTCTAGGATAAATCTGTGGGGATACAGGAATAAGAAAGGCATCTTTTCCATACCACTGCCATTGGTTCTAGATGGAGGAAAGCAAAATGTGTAGAAAAGAACCATGTGATCCAAAAGACCACCTAGGGACTGATCCTAAAATTAGGAAGGTATAAAAAACAGAGCACTAGGGAGCACCTAGCCATAATATTATCATTCAGTGTGAAGGACTCAAATTCTCATGAGTGTAAATACCACTGTAAACAACACGAAATTGTTTTATTTCACTGCATCTAGCTTTGAAAGAATATAGACCACCTGGAGGAAGTGTGACCAGAATTCTTTTTTGCAGCAAAAATCCAACAGAGCCAAGCACAAGGCACTTGAAGAAATGCAAAGATTCATTGAAATTCATCCAAGTTAAGCCCATACAGGGAGCAGCGCCCTCATTCCATTAGCTGTTATTAGATGGGGATTTAAAGAAGAGGATAAGCAAAAGAATAACGTAGAACGTTAACAAAAATCAGTTGAGGGTGAATAAGATGGGAGACAAATCAGAAGGGATAACTGCCTTAATTGTGACATACAGACAAATGAACGGGGTCATCAGCTGTAGTGGATGCAAGTTTATTTAGATTTTTCCTTCCCTGAGATAATTTCGTACCTCTACTCAGGCCTGGAACAGCACCTTCATTGTGAATCAAAAGATGAAAATATAAAACAGGATACAAGTCGAATACAACATTCACAATAACTAGCTAGAAACACTTCAAAATCAGCAGTAAAATAGCAGATGTGGTCAAAATGGCAACTTAAGAGCAAAAAACCAGCATGATTTTCTATTACAACTAGCTATAAATGACCACTTTGGAGTTCTCTAAAGTAGTGGTTCTTAATCTTTGGCCCTTTAGAAGTTTTAGCCTTCAGCTTTCAGAAACCTAGCCAGCATGGCCAGTGGTAAAAGAGCTAATGTCCAAAATATCTGATAGGCTAAAGTCTAAGAACCACTGCTTTAAAGACCTCTCTAAAAGCTCCTTTGGAATTTTAACAGAGCAAAACACATAGGCCAATGGAGAGACTTCCAGCTTCCTCATCAGAGACGCAGCACTTTAGTCCAACCTAAAAACTATCCAAGCTACTGAACCCTATCCCCGAAATAGATTCAGAACCTTGGAGAGCTCAAGTTCTGACTAAAACCAGAGCAGATTCACCATCCCACTGACATGGAAGCTACCAGCCAACACCAACCAGACCACCACTGAGAAGATCCTTTTTTTTTTTAAATGGCTTTTACCAGCAAATCTGAAAGCAGATTTGCTCTTCCTCTTAAGATTTGATTTCCTCTTAAGTCAAACTCAAGGATTTCTCCTATTCACATGGGTGTATTTAAAATGATAAACTTTTGCCATAAAAGAGATGCTTAATTCCTATCCTACCTTCTAGTCACCCTGCCAGTCCTGGGAACTTGGAGAATGTTCCAGAGCGCTCACAAAACCTCACCTGACTTTTACGTAATGCCAGGCCAGTTAAAAATAAAACACCTATAATTTATAATCTTCTCAAGGATAAGGATGCTGACCTTGGGGATGATAGTGGCCCAACATGAGCTCAGGCTCTCCCAGCTGGCTTCTATGTTAGCAAGCAGGTAAGAGAACACGAGTGGGGTGGAGTGGGGTGGAGTAGCCATGTTCTATTAAGACCATCTTAATCTGACCAGAATACTTATTAAGGACCTAATCCACATCAAGTGTGTATTCCTGAGTCTGAATACCAGGGATAGACTGGGGATTCTGTTAGTGTACCACCCACCCCTCTGCTTAACACACTCCCTGGCCAATGTCATGGAACTGGTCTCAGGGCTGTGGTTGGAGTCTCCCAGATTGTTGCTTCTGGACAACTTCAGCATATTGTTGGAGGCCACTTTGTCAGGTGCAGCTCAGGAGTTCATGGTATCCACGACAAACATGGGCCTATCCCAACTGGTGTCAGGATTTACACATTCATCAGGTCACATTCTTGGTGTGGTTCTCAGCTTAGAACATATGGATCTGTGGATGGAGGTGATTAATACCTCTGAATTGTCATGGACAGATTGTTTTCTGGTCAGAGCTAGCATCAAATTTACAGCCTGCCCCTGTAGGGGTGGCGGATCTATGTAAGTGGTCCACCCTCGAAGGCTAATAAATCTTTTGAGATTCCAGGAGGCCTTAGAGGGGTCTGTTGAAGCTCTGATTAGTAAGTGGAATCAAAATCTAACCATGGCTGTTGACACGGTTGCCCCTAACACCCTCTCTGACTTGTTAGTAAACAGGCTTCTTGGTATACAGAGACCCACAGGGAGCACAAACAGCAAAGATGACAACTAGAACACAGATTGTAGAAAACTCGACTTCTATGTGACAAAACACAATACAGAAAACATGATCTAAACAACATCTACCCCAGGCACTCTCCCCTATGAACCCAATCTTAGAGTCTTCAACAGTTTACTGTTCTGCCTTTAATGACCATTTTGCAGATAAAATTACTTGCATAAGAGCAAACTTAGATGCCATTGTTGGAGCAGAGGTGTCAACTTATACTGGATCAGTTTCAATTGCTGATGTAGACAAGCTGCTGGGATAAGTAAGGAGGCCAACTTGCTTTCTCAATCCCTGTCCATCTTGGCTGGTTGACCAGGGAGGAGATGCAATCAGACTTCAAATACAAAACATTATTAATGCATCTTTCAGGGAAGAGAACTTTCCATCTTCTTTAAAAGAGTCAGTTTGGGAGTGCTCCTAGATCCGTCACTCCAAATGTCAGCTCAGATAGATGTGCTTAATATCAGCTGATATACCAACTGCTCCAGCTGATACACCAACTGTGCCCCTTCCTAGAATTGGACAACCTAAAGATGGTATTGCACACGCTGATAACATCAGGGTGGGACTTCTGCCATGTGCTGTACATTGGGCTACCTTTGTACCAAGTTCAGAAACTCCAACTGGTCTGAAATATGCAGTCAGATTTGTTACAGGTATATCAAGGAGTAAGCATATCGCACTGATATTAAAATCACTCCACTGGCTGCCAGTTAGTTTCTCAGCAAAGTGTCAGTTATTATCTTTAAAGCCCTACATGGTTTCGATCCAAGTTACCTGCAGGATCACTTCCTCCCATACAATCCACCATGTACACTCAGGTCCTCTGGGGACCACTTACTTAAACCAGCCAGGCCTAGACTGATAACAGTCACCCAGAGAACCTTTTCGTTAGTCACCCCTAGACTGTGGAATGACCTCCCAGAAGAGATTCAATAACAAAACACACTGCCTGAAAAGTACTAAAGACCTATCTCTTCTGGTAGGCCTACCCCATCAATTTTTAATGATAAATTTTAAATTGATGTACTGTATATTTAGTTGTATTTTAATCTATGATGTACCCTGCCTTGAGCCTTGGGAAGAGATGGGTAAGAAATAAACGATGATGATGATGATGATGATGATGATGATGATGATGATGATGATGATGATGATGGAGTTAGCCCTAAAGCATGCTACTAGGTCATATCTGGTAGAAGTGGCATTTCTAGTACAACAGTACTAAACCAAATTGCTGCATTTGCTGTTGTTGTGTGCCTTCCATTCATTTCTGACTTATGGTGACCGTAAGGCAACCCTATCACTGGGTTTTCTGGGTCTGAGAGTGTGTGATGTGCCCAAGTGAGTTTCCATGCATTAGGGAAGGAATTAGGGTGGTTTGTAATAGTCCAACTCCCTTTCATATTACTACACCAGATATCTAACTAAACCTGTTTCTCAAACTTTTGATACTTTGGGGATAGTGGGGCAGTTCAATCTCAAAGATAGGATAATCCTGTCTGATTAGTGGCAGAATTTTAAAAATGTACCTTTTTTGGACTACACCTTCCAAATCACCCAACTAGCATGATCAATAGCTGGTGGATTTGGGGAACTGTTTATCTTTTCCACGCTGTGGGCATTGGTGATGTTTCTGGATAGGCTATGGCATGGGCTACTCATGCAGAGTGTCACTGTTCTTATAGTTTCAAACAGAGGAGGGGTTTGATATGATATCGTTAACTCTTTGCTCTGATGGCCACAAAGTGGTGAATGCATCCCACATTATGGCACAGTTAATGGGAACTGCTGATCTAATTAATGTCACAGAAGTTACAAAATGCTGTAGCATTTTTTAGCATTAGTCCATAAGGCTTCTAGGTTTGTTTCTACTACTGAACAGAGATTTGCATTTGAGAGAACAAGAAGGAAGTAGTAGGTTTTGTTCATCAGTTCCTTTACTTTCACAGAGTTAAGTAATCACAGTGTTTCTTCTCTTCTGTGGAACATTCCCATGCTAGAGACAGTACTAGCACCTCACAGATAACAATGGAAATTGCTCAGAGAAGATTAGTTACACTTTAATAAAGTACCAGGTCCAGTGGCCATATTTCTAAGTCCCTGAAAAGAAATGAAGAGGAAAAAGAGGGTAGTTCTTTGGCACAGACATCAGGTAGTGTAAGAACTGTAAGCAGTGCTTCCTGTATCATTATTCATATAACACTTTCACAATGGATATTCCACTTATATTTATCAAACCGGGTGCCAATTGTTTCCCGTTCAAGCACAATTTTTAAAAGACTTTTAAAGATTAAGTTTTTCACCTTAAAGGATTTTAAAAGAGTAAAAGTTTTCAAACCAACAAAGCTGGTAGACATTTTTGAGTATTGGTAATGTCCCTCCCTAAGAGACATAATAACTTGGATCACTGTAACCTACACTTCTCCCTCTCCTATCTTAGCTTTCTGCTAGAGATACTTTTCAGGAGACAGGGTGATAGGTTATGATTTGGAAAAAGTTCTCAAACTGTAGATCTCTGAATACTTCATTCCTTCTCACAGATTAATAGACTAACTAATAGAAGGGGGCTTGGCTTTTATTTTATCATGTATTTTTTTCCTCAGGCTGTGTGACACAAAATTCAGCATTCCAGATCCTGTTGAAATTATTCTTAATGTGAATGCTGAAGGCCTTCCAAAAGGACATGCCATCCAACCTATAAGTCAAAGAAACCTTATAGATTTCATACTTTGGTAACAAATTTGTATGGCTTTTTCTGCCAATCATAGATGGAACTGAGCATGATAAAAGAGATGATTACTCTAAGGGTAGCTTTAGAATTTTAAAAAAGCAGCAACTTATCAGAAGAAACTTTTTTCCCCTTACATCAAAGCCTAGTTGGATTCCAGTATTGCTCACTGTCCTCCATTTCCACATGGGACAGGGGCTAACACTTTGTAAGCCTGAAGTCATATTTCAGTATCATAGGATCTGAAAAGTTTGAACTCAAACTGGAGACAAGAATAGCTTTTGAGAGAGTTTAGTGAGATATGAGACAGACATTTTTCCCCAGTCTGCAGAGACATGTATTCCTGTCTTTTGTCCCATCATTATCTCTAACATAACAAGTAGTTGTTGGGGTTTTCTTTTTTGTTGCTTCTTGAGGCACTGAAAGAAAAAAAACTCTGAAAAAATATGCATGTCCAAAGCCAAAACAGAGGGCTGTAGACCATATTACCTCAAAAATTCTTTTTATGTGTCACCTATCTGAATGCTTGAACAGTTTGTAAAAAATCCATGCAGTCAATAGATTTTTGAGGTACTCGCAAGGGACAAGATTAAAATTTCAACAAGCGTATCACTCTCTGTGTTTCTGAAATGAAGTTATCATTATGTTCTAGAATGTCCATGTAAAAAGTGTGTACATGTGAAAAGAAAGTAATCAACATTTTTTGAAAACAAATTCTACTGCAAAATATCCTTAGGTGCTAGATTGAAATTGTCAACATATTAATGGAGGATAAATGAAGGTAGCCATTTATTTAAAAAATAGCTCAATGCCAGCTTCTCATGTGATACGTTGAATGGGATCAGCAGAAGAGGCAGGGTGCTAATTACTCTAGTAATGTGATCCATTTTTCCAAATGGTGCAAACATCAATAATTCATCTGAAGTGGCTGCTAAAAAATTTAATGTCTGACAATCAAAAGCCTGGCAAATCCAAAAGATAATCTTTTGTGTCTACTAGTTGGCATTCAGAGACTCTCTTTTCATTATAAAATATAAATGCATTGCTCCTACTTGAGGCAGTTTAGATTATAAAAATGGCAGATGTATAATGTGTCTAGCTTTGATTGTTTGAGGTAGTAAGGCAGAGCCCAGCAGAGAGAAATACAGATGTTGCATATTCAATGACTAAAGTTTGAATGATCCTCCTGATAGGAATGGTCCAATTATGTAAATAGGTAGTTGCAATAAAAAGATTTGAAAAATATGGTCAAAGTTAGTCATTGTAGTTTCTGATTATTATTTGAAAAATCTCCTTTTGTAGGGGGGCATCTTGCTTATATCATCATTTCTTGTGAAGAATTATACTCACATCATCATTTCTTGTGAAGAATTTTAATTCTTAGCAATGAAGAAAACAGTCCCGCATCTTAAATGTCAGACATGCTTATGTGGATTCTTGACATTTTCTGATAATGTCAACAGGAACACAAAATGCTTTTATATAAGAACCCTGGGAATACAAGTTTATGCAACTGTGTGTGTGCATAGGGAGGTCTGGACTGTGTTCACTGGCTTCACTCTCTCGCCACACCCAGGTAATTTCTGCACTAGTGTGTTATAATGCTATTATTCCACTTTCAACATCTTATGAAATCCTGGGGTTTGCAGTTTAGGGAGGAGACACACTATGACAGTGGAATAATAGCACTATAACAGGCTAGTGCAGAAATAGCAGAGTCCACATATCTATTCAACCTCTGCATCACACTCTGACATTTATAGGGGCTGAATATACAATTTGTGCCTTCAATTTTTTAAGGATATTGGCTGTACTATACAGGCTGGAGGATGGCATAGTCTCTTGGAGGTTGGCACAATGCTGGAACTGGCTCCTGGTTCAGACAATGGTCCCCAATAGGCAGCTATATGTGTACATACAAAGACCATGTGCACAGAGCTCATGAGAAGCATAATTCATTTTTGTCTTTAAACTAGTTCCATTTATTTTCCTCTTTAGACTCACCAAACTGTCTTCTTCAGTACCTGTTACTTTTCCCCATATTTTCCAAGTGATATTGAGAAAGTTATTTACATATACAGTTTGGGTTCCTAAGGGAATACACTGTCCTCCTCCTTTGTGCTTCTAGGCATCATCTCCATGTTTCACGACCAGCCTATTCCAGTATCTGTAATTTTACCATCCTGCCAAATAAATATGTATTGTCTGGCGACATTGATGTACTAGCTTTTGATTTTTTTTTTTTTTACTTTCTGTTGAATTTGTGCAACGGCTTTACATTTTTCTAGAAGCATTTTTTTGTTTTGACTTTTAACTTTAAGATTCCTCACATACAAAACCCAAAGAATCTACTGTGTGAGGCAGAGACCTTTGTGACTCTGTGCTGGGTGTCACTTCTAATTTTTCTCATATGCTTCCCAAATGTTTTCTGGCATCCTTGTTGACGGTAGGCCTCATCTGGGTCACAACTGTCCTGAGGCCCGGAGCTCAGCTGCAAGTCTAAAGGCCCCTCCCTAAACTGCGCTACCCAGGATTCCATGGAATCCCACAGCCAGCCAATGGGAATACTGGCCAGGAGAAAAAACAGAGACCAGTTCCGGGAAAAATCAAAAAGCCTTTATTGTTTAACAATCACTTGCGCAAGGACGACAAATATTGGGAATTTTCGTGCTCATTAATTAAGGCAGCATCGTTATATACCTTTTAGTTCTCTATGTCAGCAATTAATTATTCATTTTCAGCTCTAGCAGGAAAGAAGATTTTTGGTTAACTTTCCATTACATCACTGATTTAGCATACACGTACATAGAGGAAAACAATGAGTTAGTTCAGAGAGTGATACAAATTATTGCTTTTGATTAGTAATCCTCCCTAAGTTTTCTCAGCAGATAGAGTACGAAGCGAGCCCTTGGACGGCTCAGGCGAGCCTTTGGACGGCTCTCAAGGTTACTTTTGCAGAGAGCTCAATTAGCACTTTCACTTACTGGAGGGAGAACAAAGGGAGAACAACGAGCAATTCACACCTATTATCTCTATAGCTTGCAGCCTTTGCAGAAGAGGAAGTTAACACTTTCACTGACTGTCAATCCCAGCATTCTAGCCTCTTTCTCCTTCATTTCCCCCCCTTCATGCTAAATTCAAACTTTGCAATTTTTAAGCATGCACTAATTTTGGCTATTATAAGCATAGCAGCAGCTCTTCCCTCCATCGCTTTGGAGAGAGAGAGCACGCACACATTTTATTACACACGTGAGACAGATTGCTACCAGAATTTCCACTAAAAGCAATCAGTCTTCCAATGGATGATTGCCTTACCCAAGCCATGGGGAAGCAAGAAGTCACCCATTCCCAGGGGTTTGTGGGGTATTACCTTTTTGGTTAGTGTGAATCATGTCCTGTAGGTGTTGAATCATGCTCTTTATAGTCTTATTCAGGTCGTGGAAGCTGCATATTTACATCCACCTTTAATCATTGTACAGAATCCTCCCCTCCTTGGGGGTAATCTGTAAAGCCAATTTGCGGTCTGCATCAGTAACTGATTCAATTCCTCAATCTCATGTTGTAATGCTCGCACTATTCTTCCCAGTTGCGTTAATCGTTTTCTCCAGTCTACAAGTCAACCCCAGTATGCTCCTGCGGTTTTCTTGTACCAAAATTCCTTGGGTATCCTCCCAAAGTGAGACCTGTACGCGACCCCCTGCACCTCGGCTGAATGCATCAGTTGACAATTGCAGGACCCGTTGTAGACCAAATCTTTACACTGTTCTCCCATCGGCCCTGCCATGTAGTTTTTTCTCTGATTATTAGGTTGGAGGTCCGTCTTCCTACTCAATACCCATACTCGGAGTTATTGAACCTGATACTTGTACTGGCAATGTCATATACCCAATCCCTATACACTGATGGGCCCCTGGATGATAGTTGCATTCCTCCATCCGTTAAAATAGAACCATAGGTGCGGATCTCATGCCATGAGTCCGCACAGATATCTTCCTGAACTTGGGAAGTCGGGGAGAAAAAATGGGATACTCTGGATACAATTCCTCCAGCTTGTTCATTTAACGGGTGGCTTAGCTGATACAAGTTGTTATATGTTCCATATAAATAGAACCTTTACTACATGCCGGGTAGTCACCTAATTTGGTAAAAAATGAGGAATGTTCTATGTATCCCTTCCATTTTTGATTCCGGCTCCCACTATGGTGACAACAAAAACACATTCAGGGGGATATGTGTAAAACTTTTAAGTGGCGAAATGAAGTCTGATTCATCCTCCATCCACCATCATGGGACCTTATTTGGCTTACCCCTAAGCACCGATTGCAGAGCTCCCACAATTACCCCTGGTTCAGAAATTAGGGAAGGCATAAACCCAAATTCAGCTACCGTCTGACGCGGATGCTCATCTGCCGAAGTGCACAGCTGTCCCGTGTCTGGAACGTATTCAGCATGCCTCCTGAACCAGTTGGCTTGTGCTGTTTCCCAGAGCACCATCCATACTCCCATCTTAGCATCCGTTTCTCCATTAGATAGGAAGGGTTTCAAACTGACTTACCCCACAGAAATATTGTCTACACCAGTACAGATAACCTAATATGCCAATGCAAATGCCTATTATCAAGCCATTGTCTCTAGTTCTTACAACCTGCATCCCACGATGTCTCTTTCTCCCAATGAGGGTCTGATCGTGTGTTGAGCGATTGAATAGCCCAGCGAACGTCAACAATATGGCCCCAATCTCAATTCCTCAGCAGTTGCTGGGTCTCATGTACGTTGCCTTGGCAGCCTCCGGAGTGCTAGTTGTATCATACAGCCCAGAATTCTTCTGACCCCTTTTTCATCTGAGCAGCTGAGCCTCAGCTTCAAAGGGTCATCTTGTTGATGAAACTACAGTAAATCATAAATGCCCTCTTTACTCTAGTATAATGTATGCAGGGTTTCAATCCCGCCACTTTCACAGCTGTGGGGGTTACCAATAGCACCTGATAAGGTCCCCTCCACCCAGGGGACAAGGGCTCACCCTCCCAATCCTTTATCCCAAACCTCATCCCCTGGCTGAAGGAATAGAGCCCTGGTGAGGAAAGGTATTCACCTCCCCTTAAAGCTCGTGTTTGTATCTTGTCCAATGCCCTTCCCAATGCCTGTACCTCTTCCTCAAGAGCCACATTCCCTAGCTCTTCTAACATCTCCCCTCAGCCCTCTCAAAACCGTTGGGGTCCTACCCGTACAACAATTCAAAGGGTGTTAATCCAGTTGTCCGGTTTGGGGTACACCTGACTCTCAAAAGGGCTATAGGGAGCACATCCAACCACTCAGTTTGGTTTCTTGGCACAATTTGGCTAAATGCGTCTTCAGTGTTCTCTCATTCCTTCCACTTTCCCGGAGCTTTGCGGTCGATATGCACAGTGTGATCTTCACGTGATCTGTGAGGATTTCTGCCAATTTTTTAATTACTGCATGAACAAAATTTGGGCCATTCTGCAATTAGATATGGAGGAAGAGGTAATCCATTATCTAGGTATTATATCTTGCAGCAACACTCTCACCACTTCCTTCGCTTTTTCCGTCCTGGTGGGGTATGCCTCTTGCCCAGCCTATATGCGTGCACCCATCACCAGCATGTTCTGGTATTGCCCCACTCTGGGCATTTCTGTAAAGTCCACTACTAGGGACTCAAAGGGTGTTGACCCCTGGTATTGTCTTCCCTTCTTCCAATTTTGGCCCCTGCCGTGGGTTGTTTTGCGTTACAAATCTGACTTCGTAGGGAAGCTTGTGCTGCAAGTTGATTCACTCCATCTATAAACACATCCTTTTGCAACAATTGTGTTAATGCTGTTTACCTAAATGTGTTGCTTCATGTGCCTTCTGTACAATTGGCCATCCATGAAACGGGGCACATACCGCCTCCCATCTGACAACACCCACCATCCATCCTCATCCTTTTTTGCTTTTAAATCCATGTCTCTTTCATCCTCTTGCCTTGTGTATCGTGGATTCTGGTAGATTAAAGAAATTTGGGAACAACGGCATCATTAGGTCTTCTTTTTCCAATCCTTGCTCTGCTGCACTTTTGGCTGCCATATCCGCCCTTCTCCGATTCAGAGTATCACTGGATCCAGTCCTCTTTGATGTCCCCTACAATGTATAACTGCAACTTTTTGAGGAGCCCATACTGCCTCCAACAATTGCTCTATTTCTGTTCGTATTTGGCAGCTCCTGGCCGAGCCAAGATCATTAATCCTTTTTCCTTGTACAATGCTCCATGTGCATGTAAGGTGGTAAAAGCATACTTGGAATCTGTATATATGTTCACCGTCAATCCCTCAGCTCATTCCAAGGCTCTGATTAAGGCAACAAGTTCAGCCTTCTGCGCTAGAGGTACCCACAGGCAATGCTTTAGACTCACCACCTTTTCCTCTGTCACAACGGCATAGCCCGCTCTTCGCTTCCCATCCCGCACATAGCTACTCCCATCTGTGAAATAAGTGACATCTGGATCAGGCCAGGGAACATCCCGTAAGTCCAGACGGCTCAGTACTGCCTCGTCCATCGTCTGAAGGCAATCATGAGGTCCCTTTCTTTTTGGCGACTGGAAGTAATGTAGCTGGGTTCAGAGTGGTGCACAATTCTAATCTAACCCTGGGATTTTCATTACAACATCCCCTGATATTTGGCCATCCGACTGTTGGTGAACCAATAGTTTCCTTTATACTCCATCAAGGCTTGCACTGAATGCGGGACTTTCACAACCAAATTCTGTCCCAGAGCTAGCTTGTCCGCTTCTTTCTAAGCGTGCAGTCGCTGCCACCGCTCTCAGGCATCCTGGCCATCCTCTAGCCACTGGATCCAGTTGCTTGGACAAATAGGCCACTGGTCGTTGCCATGACCCCAACTTTGATTTTGGTTTACTTCCTACAGCAATTTCACTTCTTTCATCGACATAGAGGCAAAATTCTTTTGTCACATCTGGTAATCCTAACGTGGGCTTCCACGCTCGCGTTCCTCTTGATCTCTTCCCATGCCCTCCTTTGTTCCTTTCCCCCATATGAATTCTGACTTCTCGGGGCCTCTCGTGGCTTCATTTACAAGGGCTTACTCATTACCGCGAAGTTGGGAATCCAGATTCTACAGAATCCAGCTGCCCCAGGAACTCTGGCACCATCTTCCGATTTCGGTGCTCAAGGGTAGAGCACACACGGCTTCCTTCCTTTCCTGACCTAGCACTCTTTTCCCTCAGCCACCTGATATCCCCAATACTACACTGGGCTTAAACTACCAATTGAGCCTTTTTCCTGGACACTTTGTAACCAGCTTCCCCACAATAATTGTAACAGTTCCTGTGTTGCCTCTCTACACTCTTCGTCGATGGCTGCCAGCAATAAATCGTCCACATACTGGAGTAGGCCAACTGGCCTTCCGGGTTCTGATCTAAATCTTTTTAAATCTTGTCCCAAAGCCATTCCGAAAATCGTTGGAGAATTCTTCCACCCCTGCACCAGCCTCGTCCAGCACATCTGGGTTTCCCGCCATCATGGGGTCCTCCACCCTGAAAGGTCAATATCTCCTGGCTCTGGGGGGCTAGGGACTGTCAGAAAAACGCATCCTTCAAGTCCAGAACAGTAAAATGTGTGGCAGTGGATGGAATGAGTTCCATCAAAACATATGGATTTGGTACCACCGTCAAGTTACAGTGGCTTTTAGTTACGGCTCTCAAGTCTTGGACTGGACAATATCATTGGTTCCAGGCTTTAACACAGGAAGCAACGGTGTGTTCCATGGGGAACAACACTCTCGGATTATGCCATACTTTCAATCACTCCAAATGTTTCTGTATTCCCTCTAGCGCTTCTCTTTCGGCACATCATCTGTTTTATTCTTACTGGCTCTGCATGGGATTTGGGTACCCACTACGGGTCTGCCAAACCTTGCCAACCCCGGGGGGTTACCCTGGCCCAAACTCCTGGGGACCCAAACATTGTTGGCTGTTCCTGTTGAACCATTTTTCTGCGATTGTCTCCGCCAATCCTCTTCCATGGGATATGTCACCATAACTCTCTTGGGCCCCCTGAAGTCTACTTCCATCTGTCCATCTTCTTCAATGGAAATCTGGGCTCTAATTTGGACAGCAAGTCCCGTCCAGGAGAGGTACTGGGCACTTGGGACGTCTAAGAACCGATGAGTCACCTGGTGTCTTCCCAAATCCACAACTCTATTTTCCAATAGAGGATGCTGTAGCGTCTTTCCAGTAGCCCCCACAATTGCAACTTCATTCTCTTGTTTTTGGGGCTATTGCAAGTTCATCACTGATCGCGCTGCCCTGTATCTATCATCATTGGAATGGCTCGGCCCCCCACTCGGGCTGTGACCATGGGCTTTTTCTCCCAAGCAAAGAAGGAGGGGCCCATATCCTATTCGTAATGCTCCAAAGCTGCCAGTCCAACAAATTCCCTGCTAGGTCTTTCGTTCGCTGGCAGCTTGCATTGTCTTTTGGGGACCCACCACTTCTCCCTATTCACTCCTCTTCCCCTTCCTCTGTTTGCATTTTGCTTCCTGGCTTCCCGGTCCCCTCTGCCTTCGGCATTCTCTCTTCCAGTGTCCAAGCTGATAGCATATGGCACACTCATCTTGCCCTCTCAACGGGGCTCCTCCTCCGCCAAATCTGGGCTCCCGGCCCCTATTTCCAGAATTCTTTTGAATGCTAGTACCCCAGTAGCCAACAATTCTGCCTTCTTATGCATCCTCCTATCTTTCTCCCTCTTCTCTTCTTGATCTCTATTAACATACACTTTTGGCAATTTCCAACAACTGACTCAAATTCATTCCGGCAAACCCCTCTTGCTTCTGTTTCCTTCCTCCTTATATATCTGGTTGGCTTTGTGCTACAAATGCCATATTCACATCTGCTGGTTTCCCGATAATCTGGATTCACAGGGGTGTATCTGTGATGCGTTCCAGCAGCCTCCAGATAATCTGCCGGGGACTCCGACGCTCCTGTACCACTTCCATCACTTTGGTGAGATTTAGCAGGCTTCTTCATTCCTGCCCGCATTGCTTCCACCAATAGAGCCTGGTAATCATTTAATAAAGCCAATTGATCTGAACTGTTTGGATCCCATCTGGGTGCCATTCTAGATGGCACTCTTCCTCTCATCCACTGTTCTGGGTCTGCTACCCCTCGGCGGAGCCCTTTCCTTTGCTATCCGCTCTGCTTGCTAAATCACGCCTTCCGCTCCTCAACCGTAAACAAAGTCATCAACAGCTGCTGGCAATCTTGCCAATTTGGGGTATGAGAAGCCATGATGCTCGCGCACAACTCTACCATCTCTTGAGGTTTTTATTGTATTAGTGGCATAATGTAACTCCAATTTCTCAAGGTCGGAGGTGGTGAAAAAGAGTGTACTGATAGCTCTGCACTCGCCGGAATCCCATCCTCCCTCCCCGGATCCACCAGCACTTGTAACCTGTGCTAAGGGCGCACCCACTTCTCTCCGCTGGGACCTGCGTCTTCTCCGATGCCCGGCTTGCCTTGTGTAACCCTGGGTCTAAGGTCCCACGGCAGCCCTCCAGGCTTTTCCCCCTCCCGGACAACTGGTTCCACTTTTCCCAATTCCCCAGTCGTAGCCTTGGGCATCTCCTTCTTGGGGTTCCACCCCTTGTGCCGCTGACACCACTGGCACAGGAACCGTTCTAATTATCCGGAAGCTCAACACTCCTACCGCTGGCAGTAAGGCCATATATGGAGGAGTGGGAGCACTCGGTTCCTCTGAAGCCAAGTCAGGCAATATTAGCTTGGCACCAAGCTCCTTCCAATTTTATTCTGCCTGACCAACATTGCTTTACAAATCTGCTCCTGACACTTCTGTAACCACTGGGGATTTTCTGTAACCACAGTGTCCCATGGGTTATCTATGGATACTGGTCTGTGCTGGGCGCCGATTCTCCAACCACTACGGAATAAGCCGCCTTCACCCTGGCGGAGCTCCAAACTCCCTTCAGGCGGCCATCCTACCCTGAGAGGGTGGCCACTGTCTCTGACACAAATTCTGCAGTCTCTTGGGGGACATTGGGGGTCCCCATGATCTTCCTTGAAACCCTTTTTAAAATTCTTTACCATCACTCCAAAGGAGTCTGCCGACTCTCTCCCCCACCCATTTCCTCCAAGTTTGCCAGACAAGACACAATGGGGATGGGATTGACGCACGGGTGAAGGGGGTGCCAGTGAGCCCACACAAAAAAGGGGCTGCGACCTCAGTCACTCTAGTATCGACCTAGCCACCTGGACTATGGACAGCATGGATGTAGGAAGTGCGATGCTGAGCGCACTCATTACACGCATCTTTCATTCAGACAAACAACCTCCATCCTCAGCCATTAAACCAGCGATTGAGACGTCTCATTTCTACTCCGCAGTACCAAAGTTTTGGAGTTTCGCTCTCCACTGCTGAGGAGGAGGTATCAGCCTAAAACTGGGGAGTGGAGTGGACCCCCTTCCCCCTCCCAAACATGGGGGGGTGTCTGGCCAAAGGGCCATGGGAGGCTTCGTCCAGCTGTAACCCGAGGTCCGTTGACTGGATCGCTCGCCAGGGATGCCACCACTCCCAACCAAACCTCTTCGACTAAAGGTCGAGGGCGCCCTGGGTTTTGTGGGGGACCGCAATCTCTGATGTCCAAACGTCCGTCAAGGGGACAGAATAGCCCCTTCCCCGTTTCCCGGCCAATGCACCGAGAATGTTGTGGGTGGGAGGGAAGAAGACGAAGCCAGGGTTTCAGGGAAAAATCAAAAAGCCTTTATTGTTTAACAATCACTTGCGCAAGGACGACAAATATTCGGGAATTGTCGTGCCCATTAATTAAGGCACATCGTTATATACCTTCATTACTCTATGTCAGCAATTAATTATTCATTTTAGCCAGCCTATCACAGAAAAGAAGATTTTTGGTTAACTTTCCATTACATCACTGATTTAGCATACACATCATGAGGAAAACAATAGGTAACTTCAGAGAGTGATACAAATTATTGCTTTTGACTTAGTAATCCTCCCTAAGTTTTCTCAGCAGGATAAAATTACAAAGCGAGCCCCTTGGACAGCTCAGGCGAGCCTTTTGGACGGCTCTCAAGGTTACTTTTGCAGAGAGCTCAATTAGCACTTTCACTTACTGGAGGGAGAACCAAAGGGAGAACAACGAGCAATTCACACCTATCTTCTATAGCTTGCAGTCTTTGCAAGAGGAAAATAAGCCTTTCACTGACTGTCAATCCCAGCATCTAGCCTCTTTCTCCTTGAGTATCACAGATCTTCTCACCTCACACAGCCAATCATATGAGGTCTTCACCTGCCTGCAAGTCAGCACAGACAAACTCACAAACAAACATTTACTTTTATATAGAAGTCATTAGATTAAACATGTACAACTGTTGACCATGGCAAACATGGGTCACTAACCATATAGTCTAGCCTATGAGTAAGTATTGTTTATGCAGAAGCAAAATATGAAAGGTTTTATCAAGCCCATAAAGAGCAATTGCCATGTACAAACATGGCAAGCATGTGTGTGTGCATTTGATGTGATGAATCACATTTTGTGAAAGCCTAAATTAGAGTTATATAGTTTTCATTAAAATACATAGTTAGTTAAATATAGTACACAACTCTCAAACCAAGGCAGTATCTGTTACTACAGTGTTAAGTATAATATCTCTGCAATGTTTGAGGCAAGGGTGTCTATACTGTAAGCAATATTGAGTGATTGTGAGGCAAATCCCAGGTTGTTTATGTACTCTAACTAACATAAAATGGGATCTGAGTAACTAGTAATTATGAGTTTTACCTGGTTGTTATGGTCATTTATATTTTCTCTAAACTTTGACTGAATCTGTTTCCTAGTTGATCTAAATGATATCAACCATGAAAGCTCTACCACTTTTAATCATATGAAGAGAGTACATCTTTTTGCATCTTTGCTGTGTTTCCCTTGCTTATCATTTGGCCTGAAAGAATTCAGGTAAATGCAAAAGTATGGACCACTACTTTTGATGTTCATTTCTTCCTAATACAGATACTGGTTTACTATCACAGTGCCAAAAACTAACAAATAAATGTTGCTTCATTGTGCCATAAGTATAGTTTAAAAAAAAAATCCCATTTTTTTTTGTTTTTTAATCAATATAGATCATCTCCCCGCAATATGTGGCCTCCAGACTATCTGGAAAATAGCTACTTGAAGAAAACTGGTATACCTAAAAAAAAAAGGGACAGCATCCCACTAGTCACAACAGATATAAATGTCACTTATATATCTATGTATCTCTTTTTTTGGATGGGGCATAGAGGGCTATTTAAACACTTTCTACACAATGCAAAAAGCTCTCCCAATGGAGACTGTCAAACTACGGAGTAGCCACCAACACTGCTTATTAGTAACCCATATGGATGTGTATGTGTGGCGGGGATGACAATCAGATGATGAAAATGGGCTGGTTTTGAAGGGGAAGAAACTCTGATGAACACCATCTTTGAGTACACCCTTATTTCTTCTCCCATTGAACTGATACCATCTGCTTTTTCCCCACTGGTTAACAGCAGCAGCAGTGACTCTTCTTGGGGTTGGACAGTTGCTCAAGGGAGGGAAGAACATGGAGCTGACTTACCAGAGTATTACACTCCACCTGCTTGATGCTGAGTCTTGGCCTATGAATGTCCATTTAAGAACTGGATTCAGTTCACTAGGAACATCTTCAGGGTTTTAAACTAACAGACAAAAAGCTTTGATTTTACTGCGATTGTATAACAGAAGCTTCAGATGCATTTTGCCCACAGCAATAAGTTCAAAACATGAAACATTTCTCCATTCTCCTGATAGTATACATATGTTCTGGGGGTCATTGTCTCTAAACTGAGTTTGATTCCCCACTTGGCCATGGAAACCCACTGGGTGACCTTACATGCGTAACACACTCTCAGCTCGGGAAAATCCAGTGAAAATTTCACCTTAGGTCACCACAAGATAGAAACAACTTGAAGGCACACAACTACAACAAATATTGAAAGTATAATTTCCATTGCTATCAGAATTTAATACCTTTCTTGTTCTCATCTTTCTGGCTTAGATTCAAGAATACTAATATTAAAAAAATAGATCAATGCATTGATCATAAGTGGGTAATAAACAAAGCGGTCAGTCACATAAAAAACTATGCAGGATACTAACACTTCCCTCCAATTTGTTCTGTATCCCAAGGCATTAATGGCAAACTAGTTTGCTAATATCTCTTATTAGGCACCAGTTATTTTAATTTTTTTTGAGTTTACATAGTAAGATAATAAATCAATATTATTGCATTACAACATTAACTTATAGTTTAACAAATTATTATAGAGAGCCAGCATAGTGTTGTGGTTTGAGTGTTGGACCAAGACTCCTGGAACCAGGGGTCAAATGCCTGCTCAAATGTGGAAACTCACTGGGTGACATTGGGCAAGTCGCACTCTTTCAGTTTTAAGCGGAAGGCAATGGAAAAGCTCTTCTGAAGAAATCTTGCCAAGAAAACCCCATTATATATGTGTCTTATGGTCACCATAACAACTTGAAGGCACACAATAACAATAATCACAACTTAATAAACTAATTTGAGATCATAAGTTAATATAGCAACATTAGTTGTCACTTAGCAAGATATATTTAGTAATATGTTATAGTAATTAACTCTATCTAATTTCTATTGGTTAATCATATTGCATGGGCTGTTAGAATTAAGGTGTGGGGAATATAAGACACTGGTATTTTTAAGAGACAAGATTTTACTGTAAAACATTTTACTGTTAGTTTTACTGTAAAACAAATCAAAGCTTTGTTGTGTTGCTCTGTGCCTTGAAGTCATTTCTGACTCACGGTAACCCTAAGATTATTTGTTTGTGGGATTTTCTGCAGCAGAGGCCAAAATAACACCTTGACTTAGACCATTTCCACACTACACTGTCGTAGTGCTATTTTTTTTACTTTCAATATCTTATGGAATCCTGGGGTTTGCAGTTTAGGAAGGGACATTTAGAATTCTCAGCCAGAGAGCTTTTTTGGCCTCAGTAGATAACAAACCCCAGAATTCCACAGGATGTTGAAAATGGAATAACAACTTTATAACAGTTCAGAAAGGCCCAGAGAGAAGGGCTTCCTCTGAAGACAGGTTTCTACTGGAAGATACAGTCCTTCAGACAGCATGAATCCAAGCGTAATCATCAGGCACCTGAACTCTCTAACTTTACAACTTCAAATAGGGGATAGAGCAGTGGGAAATTGTGGTCCTACAGATGTTTTTGGCTTGCAACCCCCATAATTTTTCACCATTGGTGCTGTGTGTGTGTGTGTGTGTGTGTGTGTGTGTGTATGTATTTTCATCTATATAAAATGAACATTTTATATAAATGGGAAAAAAACAAGCTTATTTCCCAGGGTAGTTGGGATATTAATTCTTAACTACTCAAACACAGTTTTAATGAAGATCAAAGCCATCGAAAGAAGTGTAAACTTGAAACTCCTAAGTCCTTAGATCATGAGTGTTTTAATCTCCTTGTTCCCACACAAGATAAGAGTACTTAATTGTTTTGCAGGTCCCCAATGTATTTCTTCATTAAAAGTTAAGGCTGAGCCCTAAAGACAGTATCATATTCAAGGAATTTAATTTATTTTCTTGCAATAACATGTGTGAGAGAATTGAATGATGAAGATGTGCTCAAATCATCACCTAAAAAATTTGCAAAAGTTCCTTTTAGCCTCCCTCTCCTCTTCGAAAGCAAATTTTCAATTAGAATTCACTGGTGTTATGGGAAAATAACAAACTTCAAACTTGCTTCATTAAACTAAATGGTGGTACAGCTTCTGGCTTCACTAGACACAAATGTGGTTCTTTCAAAAGCAGGCACTGTCAGTGAATAAATGCTGGGATCCATTTTATTACAGCTGTGAATATGAAGTTCTTTTCATTGTGGAATGTTCAAAATAGTTTATTTAATTCCCACTATATATGTGAATACTATTTCTTCCCCTGATTTTGGTATAAGTATGACCTTTCTCAGTGTCAACTGTACAAATTCAGATAAAATGACCAACTTTGAATTAAAGTATTCAACAGTTACGTAGTAAGATCATTAGAACTAAATTATTCTCAGAGATATTCTTTGAAAACCCAGTCTAGCCTTTACATTGTGCTTGTTCCTTCATTCAGACTGATAGTTAAAGCTATGAGATAATATTTTCTACCATTGTTTGAAGTTCTTTGCCTGAGGTGACAGCAAAACAAATCATTCTTGAGAATCCCCTGTGCAACGGCTTATTAAAAGAACGGTCACAGGGTCTGTTGGATGATGCGGAGAGATTAGTTGGATGACATGAAGAGATTGGCTTATCTGTGGTGAGGGAGGTCCTTTGCCAGAGGTTTTTCCTAGATGATTGTAAAGCTTTCCACCATTGTAGCCCCCCTGACAGTGATATTCTACTAGCACAGGATGCAAACTGGGATTGTACTGGGGTGTTGATCTCGGGGCAACAAAGGAATGACAAGGAATACACCCTTACAGACTCAGAAACTAACTCAGTCTAATAACTGGTACAAATTATCCCTCCCCATTCAACAGCAGAGGCAGGAAGAAGACAGGGCCTGGAAATTGATCTTGCTGAGTGGGGAATTCTGGGAGTTCTAGTCCAATAAATGAACTTTTATAGATTTTGGAAAGAGATTCTCCTCTTTTCACCTCCAGCAGTGTTTAAGAAACAGGATTAGGGCTAATATGGCTCTCATACCCCTTTCTGTATTGCTACTTCCTTTTTTTCTGTCTGGAGTTCTGTGCTTTTTACAATGTATAATAAACTGAAAAACAGTGCATTTTTCATTCTATGGAGATGCAAGGCTAAACCACTGGCTCCTCTTAGATGCTCAATAGTTCTTGGAAATGGGCTATCTGTTTCATGATTTCACAACTTGTAGTTGGACCTAAAAGGCACCAGATCCCATCTGAACCTGGAAGCTAAGCAAGGCCAGCTCTGGTTAGTACTTAGATGGGAGTACTAATGAATATCAGGAAGTGTAAGCTATATTTCAGAGGAAGAAGCCAGCAGAACCACCTATTCCTTGCCTAAGAAAACCAATGAAATTCATAGGGTTGCCATAGATCAACAGGTGACTCGAAGCCCGACAGAGTGGTTGGATTCGATGGCTGTCATAGCCTCTTCCACTTCTGTGATCCACACACACTGTCTCTCTCACACACACTAATTGTTTGTGATCGTGCATGCAGTTTTTGTCCTAAATATACTAGTTGTTTGGAACTTTTTCTTGCTGGTTGTAATGGAGTCTTGCACTATCCTCAATACGTACATTTCTTTTCTTCCATCTGAGATGTAGCTAAGTTGTGATGTGTGCATGGTTTCCCTCCATCAACTTAATATGTACTCTTGCCTGCTCTGTCTCCATTATCCACATGTTCCCTGTCTCACACATTTAATTTTTTTTAAAAAAAAATTATAGTCAGTGCTACTATAACTGTAAAAGAACCCCCCTCCCCCCAAAAAAATCCAATTAGAAACAAAATGAGGGAACCAAAGCCAGCCAAAAACCTCTTTGGGACTTCTGGATTCATTATCTTATGGTGAAGATGTGGTTTTCACTCAATTTCCACCAGTACCTTCATGAATTCCTTGAATCTCATTCTTGGAGGAAAGGCAAATTGATTGCTTGGTAGATGAAGTCAACATCTTCCTCTTCTTCCTCCCTTGGTATCCATGTTCCCTGTCTTAGGCATTTAATTATTTTTTTAAAGAAATATTGTATAGCATTTTAGCACTATACGGTGTTATACAATGGCTTCTCCACTTTCTCCACCCACAATGCCAGCATCTCCTTAGAATTTGAGGAAATTATAGCTTAAAGGGGGTCTCTGAGAGGAGGGTAACAGTAGAATCTTTTCACCTATGTATAACAGTACTAACTGTAGAGAACACTCCAGTTACTGTTAAACAAAGTACTTTATTTAAATTGACAAACATACAAAAAATCAGACACTCTTAAGAGCTATATAAGGCTATGGGAAAGTGAGGCATGAAAGGTTGGATAGAGAGAGACTGGGGTGGAAAGGGCAATAGTCACCAGTCTTGAAGAAGGAGGTCATTGCAGTGAAGGGGCTCAGACAGGGTCTGAGGGTAGCAAGAGGAACGACAGTCTGGGGCACACTATGTTCTATATACTACAATTGGGTGTGGTTGAAGTTCTTATACCCTATTTCACAACCTGTAGGGCTACACTGACAAAGCTATAATGGCTTTCCTACGGGACTGACAAAGGGGTTCGGAATAGGCTAATTGTTTTACTCCAAAGTGACAAAACTTTGATGGGACTCATGACAATCTCTTAATTTTCAGTCAGGTAGGATGTATAGGGAAGATCTCCATAGGATAAGATTGAGGGATGTTCTCTGGTTGCTCACCAATCTGGATAGTTATCATTCTTTGTATTCAAAAATTCTAAGAACCTGAAGTGAACACATTCTCTGGTCAATATGACCCTGATCATGTTTCCTGGTCATTAATAAGTCCAATTTACGAAAATCACATATCTCATAGGAGGCGTGTAGGGTAACACTTCTGGCAGCAAGTGTCATGGGACAGCCTTGTATGGCAAGGCTAGTTTCTCACATGCTGGGCCAGTTTTTAACATGATGGTAGCCATGCAGTGGACTACTAATTGTTAGTGGCTCCTCCAAAAATACTGACTATGAGTGGCTCTTCCAAGTCTCAACCATGGCACTTCCCAAGCTGAAGATGCCAATGACTGAATGTGGGACCTTCTGAAAGTACGCCGTGTCCTCTGCTGCTCAGTTATGGCCCTTCTACTCTCAACAAGCATTCATTTAGACTGGCATATGGGTTAAGAGCTTATTAAATATTATGTGCACCATGTGCAGCACATATATGGGTAAGGGTATAACATTTAAATCAAACTTTAGGCTATATCTCAAGTCATCATTTGTTACCCTGCATATTTGAATGTATTACATTGTGTTTTATTTGGTGGCATAAATTGTTGAAGCACCAATAAACCATCTCAGAAAGATTTATCTTCATCTCTCATTTTATTAACAGCAAAAAAGAAAATACTTTGTATGCATATGCCAGTGTAAAAAGAAATCCACACCTTTTCTGTCACTGTATTACTGGTTTTTCCCCGCTCACAAACATTTATTTATTTATTTAGGTTACCCTCCCCCCACCAAAAAAAATGCATCCAAAGGCTAAGGTATCTTTAAATAACATAATTTTAACTCTGCTTCACAGAAATGGATTAAATCTATCTTCTTACAGACTTAATGACATCTTTAAACAACCCAGGATTTAAAGCAGTGAATAATTACAGCAAATCAAGTCTGCATTACACACACTGACAGCTTCAAAGCAATGATGGATGAGTGTTAAGTGAGAAGACTGTCACCTGGTTTCTGTTGTTCTAAAGACATTCCCCAGTAAATAAATCATAAGAAAGATTAGTTTTTTGAAAACATAGCAATAAGGTTTGGATGTGTGATCATGGTGCCCTTAATTCAAGTGTCAGTAGAATCCACTAAAAAGAAGAAAGGGAATGAAGGGGAGATTTATGCAGTTTTAAATATGCTATTTCATGGTATGTGTTTTAAACAGCAACTTGTATGCAAAAGAAAATCAAAAAGAGGAAGAAATCAGTAGGTAAGATTAAAGCAGGCAGTGTTACAGTTGTGACTGAATCCTGAGGCCAAGGATCCACGGGCCAACAGGCAGAGGTTTAGCTGCAGCAGTGGCAAAATAAGGCCATCCCCTCTCCTCAGTACCCCATGAAATGTCTTTTCACTTTGCAGATTTCTATTATTGCAGCAAAAACTGTTCACATTTAAAAGAACTCTATTATGGCCCTTTCCGGAGGATGTTGTTATCCTGAAATGGGGATAGGAGAAGCATGAGACTGCGATAACAGTTACGCATGACGTCATCACAGTCCTGTCCTTCTCCCATCCGTAGGTGGTGCAATCATGGAGTAAATCATTGATGGGTTTTCTCTATCAATGGCCTGTGATAGTGCCACCTTCATGGACTTACCTGGTCTGCAGAGGGTCTGGAAGAACAATGCAGTGCTTCCTGCCCCAGCGCAGCCTGGGAAGGTAAATGGCTGTGCTGTGGAAGGAAGCAGCAGGGCCATTACACTTCCTTTATTTGTGGAGGCAGCCAGTGCGCTCCTGTCACACTCCCCTCCTGGCAGAGCCACTCCTGGGATCCCTATGGGAGGACATAGGAAGAAGGTAAGGTGCAGAAAGGCCTATATTTGCTATGTTTACATTCCCTTGGTAACTTTGTCTGCCCCTTTTCTTTGGATACGTATAGGCCCTTTCTGCACGAGGCACGTGAAGCGGTTCATGCTGTTTCTTATCATGTCTTATCGGATCCAAATAACGCGGGCTTTCCCTCATTTGCTTCTGCACAGGTCCTCCATATGTTTCCTTTTGATTCGGAGGAGTGCGAGTTCATGCATCTACACTACTTCGACAGTGACCACTCCCACTACTCCCCTCACCACGCCCTGGCAGCTGTGATTGGCTTTTTTTCTCTTTTGGGTTGGTACATTTGTATGTAACTATGTACCTATGTACCTACGTAGGTACGTATTTGCCACTGTATTTGCCCCAGAGAGGAGTGGGGGAAGGAGCTTCTTACACACGCTCCCTCCCTCCCCTTCCAACCTCAGCAGGAAAGTTTCTTCGCGAGGAGGTGAGGAATGGGGGAAGGAGCTTCTTACACACACACACACACACTCCCCTTTCAACCTCAGAGGAAAGTTTCCTCATGAGTAGGAGAGGAATGGAGGGAAGCTTCTTACACACAAACATTTCCTCCCCCCTTCCAACCATGGCAGGAAATTTTCCTCATGAGGAGGAGAGAAATGGGGAAGGAGCTTCTTACACACACACACACACACACACTCACTCACTCCCCTTCCAACCTTGGCAGGAAAGTTTTCTCGCAAGTAGGAGAGGGATGGGGGAAGGAGCTTCTTACACATATACACACAGCCTTTTCTTTCTGCCTGGGCAGGGAGGTACCACCACCCAAGCAGATAGGACAGGAACCGGGAAAAGAGTACTAAAATATTTTTTCCTAAATAATATAGTCCTGAAATAGGGTGCTCTTACAGGGCAATGTGTCTAATGCTGGCAAATACAGTAAAACATTTACAAAATAGAAAACAGCTGTCTCCTTTTAACATGCCTGTGCTGTGTTTTGTCTGGTTACTCCATTTTCTAAAGTTTGCTGAACAAAACAAAAAATGGTGCCTGCCTGTCCTTTGGTAGGCAGAGACATCTGGAGATGGTGAGTACGCCCACAGCCCACCCTCCACTGCCCACCAATTCGCATCAGTGTAAATGTACATATCTGCACCGCTGCAAAAGTTCGAATCTGCTTGATCTTAAAAATTGTTTTGGATTTTTTCTGGTTTTCAAATAGCACACTTTCCCACCACATGGGGGCGCATTAACTTGGGATTACGTGTGGAACGATGGTAAATAAAGTGAACCTAATTCACTCTCACGTGCAGAACAGCTCCATGCCAAAAAACATTGGCCCACGTTAATAACCTTGTGCAGAAAGGGCCATAGTCTATTTACCAATGCTTCACTGAAGTTTTAAGTTACTGCAATGCTAAAAATTTGGGTGCTGAAGAAAAATTTCATGGGGAGGGGAACAGAGTTCTTATTTAGGAAAGGCACTGCCCTCTTTTTGCCCCATCCCCATAGCTACACCCCCGCACAGTCCATGAAGCTCCTCAAATTTCCTCTCAGAGAGCAGCAGGTAATAAAGACATCATAGCAGCAGAAGCAACCTTTAATTCATCCCTGTAAGCACTCTGGCATTATCATTTTAGTGCGCTTATAATGCAAAACTGCACATATCCCAACATTAGTGTTACCACAAAAGATGGGTGACTCAGGGGTCCATCCACAATGCCGATGCCTCCATGGAAAGGTGGGGAATTATTCGTTCAGAAAGGGAGGATTGTGAGAGGGCAGCAACTTCTACAATCGTTTCACCTGTGTATGCCTGGGACTGTTTTACTGGGGGGAAATCACAAGCACAGACAAGATTCAAGCAGTCTCACAACCATACAAGGCTAACCAAAGGAAAGGGGGGAAAGTTGGGATAGTGAGGAGTTAGGTTGAAGTAGGCGATATTAACCAATCCTTAAGAGAAGTCACTGTGAGATGGATCAAACATGAGAGTTTGAGGGTAAGCATGAGCATGAGAATCAGGGAGCAAATGGACACAGTGACATGCCTACATGCATCCAAGGAGCTATGAATCATTGGGCTTGGAACTCAGGCTTAAATACTCTTTTTCTGCTCTGAAAGGGAAAATGTTAATGGCTCTTTGGCAGAGCAGACAAAGGGGTCCAGAGCTGTCTAATGGTCTTAGCATTAGGCAACAAAGCATTGATGGGAGTTTTGACAGCTTCTTAATGGCTGGGCAGGTGAGGGAACAAAGGGGAAGTTCAGCAGGAAGGAAGCTGCAGGACATTGGTCATTGCTGTTTTCTCTGGGAGTTCCAGTGGTAATTGTTTTCTAGGTTTGGACCATTGAGAGGATCATCTTCTCTGATCATCTACTTCCAATCATCTACCTCAGGGAACTTGCCCTAGCCATGCCTTGCGGTACTTGTGACCTACTTTTGCACACATACAGCCAGTCCTCTTTGTCACCATGGCTTTTCAGCCATACACATATGATCTATATTTACTGCCAATTAGATAATCTTCATCGCCAATTAGGTCATATCATGGAGCTGGGGTACACAGCATGATAACAATTAAGGTTTGTAAACATGACTTTGTGGAAGCAGAGGTGGTGTACTAGACAAAAGCCATTTCCACATGAGGTGAGGGAATCACTCCGTGCCAGTACTTACAGGATCTTTCTGGGCGCGGACCAACATGGGCTGTCCCTTATGTGATAACTGAAACCCCTGTCAGAGCTGCTGATGACGAGCAGCAGCAGCTGTTGGTCCCTGTGGCTCTGGCTGGAGATGAGTCCTGCAGCTCAAGAGCTCCCCCTGCTGCCATGGACCAAGCAGACTCAGATGTTCCTCTGTCTGCTCCTTTAGGGCAACAGGGATTCAGCTGTGATCCTGAGGATGCTTTGGAGCCTGCGTCAATCAGCCCACAAACAAGGCGGAGACTCAAGAGAGCTGAACAAAGAGAGGCTTCCTTGATTAAGTTCAAGAAGCGGTGACTGGCCACACCTGTGCCTGCGCTATATAACTGCCTGCCTGGAAGCTTTCCTTTGCTTGTGGCAGACTTTCTATGAGCCCTCTCTTTGCTTGTTCCTTGCTTCCAGCACCTGGCTCCTGATACCTTGGATTGATCTCTTGGCTTCTGAACCCTGGATTTTGGACTCTGACTATGGCTTTTGCTTGTCACTCAGGCTTAGGTAAATGGACTCCCTATAAGTAATTGCTTGCTTTGACTCCTCCTGGTGGGACTCTGCTATCTCTCCCTCTCCCTTCTCTGGGCTGGCTCACCACCTGGGTCTTTGACCTTGACACCTTAAGCCCTTCCACAGGGCTCCTTGTCTCGTCCAGGGTGAATTGGAGCAGTGTGAGGTCTTAGATCCACACTGCTCTGGCTTCCAAAATGGTGGCTTCCGGTTGTTCGTGGGTCCCAACCAACTGTGAAGTTTGTCATGCCTAAAGCCCACCCTTTGCAGATTGCAGGCTTGCATTGGTGCAAGCCTGTGAATCTGCACAAGGGAGCAGGTACACAGTGGTGCACTCTGAAAAATTAAAGAATGGTTTTCTACTGTTCTTTAAAAAGTGCACTGGAGGACCAGTTGGGGGCGTTTCGGAAGTGGACTGAGGTGTGGATCTGAGGTAAGTAGTCTGGACCTAGTCTGCTCCAAGGTACAGATGACCTCTGTGAGAGGACACACTGCACCATTTTAATTCCCTCGTGTGGAAATGGCCAAAGTAACTGTGTAGATAATAGTACATTCTTCCCCCTTGCTTTAAAACTCAGTGTTGGATTTGTCTATGATGATTTTACTTAAAGCAGGAGTGGGCAACTGTGGAAGGCTAGGGAGCTGCATTAGCTTCCAAGGAGACTATGGAAGGCTGCATTTTCCCACCCCACACACACCTAATTTTTTTTTAAAAAAAAAACACTCCAAAATGCCCCTGTTACTGCAGTTTAGGCCTACCTGGCGAGAGCACTAGATATCACTTTGATATCATAATTTGGCTTTATTCTACCACCCCTCTCCACATGTTTGTTAGGCCCCTGGACAAGCACAGAACTAGGCTCAGCCATCAAACACTGCAATATCCCAAGATAATACAGGTAGGCCAGAAATAGCCAGATCACCGCTTTAGGAGACCTCTCTGCAAACACCCTCATTATGTATGTGCGCTATTTACAAAGGACTCCCTGCCCTGAGCAGGTAACTTGGCAAGCTAGAAGCTTAAATGCCAAGCACTGAGCATTTGCATACAGTCTACCTCTTTGTCAATTTGGACTTAACTCAATCATGCTAAATTGTGACCTTTCGGAGACATTGCACCCAAAACTCATTGTTGTCCCCGAGTAAGCCATAGCCTGCAGTCACACTTCTGCCTATAAAAACCCCTGATTCTGAGACCTTCCTGGGATCGCTCTCGAGTTCCAACTGCCTTGCTGCTGCATTGCTTGGCGAGCTTCCCCTCAGCTCCATGTGCTGAGATACACCGAACCCCAGCATCGCTCTCTATCTTCTTTCAGGTTTCAAGAACATGTGTCGTATCACTTGAGCCAGCTATCCTTCTGAAAATCCGGCTATTTTACTCACACCTTTATTTTCTTTAGTTATCTGCCTTCATGTGTTGCTTATATTGTGTGCCTGTATTTAATAAAGATCATTAATTATTTTCAAACCGGTCTGCTCCTTGACTTGGCCTGACCCTGTAAACACTGGGTTACAAGATCCTGCTAAGTTACCCTGCCTCTCGTAATGCTAAGCAGTGCTCTAAGCTAATTTTCCCCACCTACAGTAGAGCACATTTTGGAGTCCCTCCCGGGACCCCCATTAGACAGGGTAACACCCCAAAACACTCTCTATGGGTGGTGGTGGTGAGCATTTTTGCCATCTTTTTAGGCTCAGGAGAGGCCTTTCTCAAACGATAAGATGTGAGTGAAGTCACTTCCAGTTCACTTCTTGGTTCAAAAGAAAAAAAAAAGGAGGGGGGCTCTTGTAGACCTAAGTTGGCCTGGGAGGACACAAACATGGCAAAAATGCCTCCATGCCCCTAACAGATATTTGGAGGCATTTTTATTTTTATTTCTGGCAGGACCTAGGGGCTAAAAAACATATTCAGCTCATGACCTGCACTTTCCCCATCCTTGACATAAAGAGTCTACAAGCTGTATTGAGGAGAACCTGCATCACTGAATTCTAGTACAGGTATTTAAGCTTCTTAGGGGACACTTGAGGGCCACAGAAAAGGTCTGTCTTTCTCCACCACTGATTTAAAAGGAAACAAGTTGGAAACCTCATAACAAAGGGATCTGTTGCTAACTTGTCAAAATACAGAAAGAGTATCCACAAACTGAAATAAGCTGTAGCCTGGCAGCCTCTTTCTCCAAATAACAAAATGTTACTAGATCAGCAATACACACACACACACACACACACACACACACTGCTTGCCTAAGGTTATTAGTTTGGCTGAGACAAAAAGACAGCTGTCAGACACAAATAGAAGCCAGGGAGAGGGAAAAGACTAGTTCTTTTTCAGATTGTACATCGCTACTTCCTTTGCTGTTTTCTTCCAGCTTCAGTAGTATCGTAAACAAATAGAATAAAAGAGTCACCTGTGTAAAAACAAGAGGAGAAAAAAGACAAAAAGTCTAATTGGCTGAGTATGAAGCATTGCACTTGAAACATCTATTTACCCAGGTAGATTGGCTTACAAACAGATAAAGTGAATCTGAATCTTGATAAGAAGGAACCTCTTTGGCTGATCGTTCCCAGACTTATATGAACAATCTGCCTTGGATAGTGTTGCATTCCCTGTGAAGGAGCAAGTCCACAGGTTGGGAGTACTTTCACATATGATTCTTCCACTGGAAGCCCAAGCGGACTCCATGGTTCAGCGTACTTGAGGCCAGCTTCAACTTTTCTATCAACTATGAGGCTTTCTGTACAAGGATTACCAGACCACAGGAGCTCATGCATTGGTAACCAATGCATTCTACTTGGGACTATCCTTGAAAATGACATGGAAGCTGCAGCTAGCACAGAATCCAGCTGCTCACAGGAACAGTTTGTAGAGACTATACAAAAGCAGTTCTAAAGGAATTGCGCTGCCTTGCCAATATATTTCTGATCTGAATTCAGAGTTTTGCTAATGACACTTAAAGCCCTAAGCAGTTTGGGATCTCAGTATTAGAAGGAGCTCTTCTTCCTATTTATACCTGTTCAATGACTGAGATCTGCTGGAGGGCCCCTTCTATGTGTTTCACCAGTATGAGCAAGAAACTGTTGGAGGACATGCAAGAGAGCCTTCTCAGCCATGGCACCTCGGTTGTGGAATGACCCCCTCTTGTAGGCCTGACTGTCACTGACTTTGATCTAATTTCAGCATTAATTCTTGACTTTTTATAAACACCCTTGGGGCCTAATCTACCCAAAATGAATAGATTCACAGTTTTATATTGTTTTAACTTCAACTTTTAACAATTATGTAATGATTAATGTTTTAGCATTTTAATATTATTTTAAACTGTCACTGTCTTACATTTTAAATGTACATTTAAAACTGATTTTATTATCAGCTGTTCAGAGATCTTACAATATGAGGTAAGACAGAATACTGCAAATAAATAAACAAATGTGATGAAAGTAGTTTATGCCATCTAATGGCAGGGTTGTTATATGTCAACAGTTCTATCATACATATGCTAATATTCCCTCAATGCAAGAATCTTTTCCTATATTCAGAACCACCCTTACCATTAGTCAGAAGAGGCAGTTCCTTCAGGCAGAGGATGCTGGATTATGTAAAGGGAGCTGGAGGTAAAACTGGCATGCTCTAGGGCGGCTATCTCCCCTGTACCCTTAAACTAAACTGTTCCCTTCAGATGATACTTTAAAGACTAAGGATTAGGTGTCACAAGGTTTTTGTTTTTATGTACAAAAGAAACACTTGTTTTTTAAAACTATGGTGCAGACTGCAGTGACGGTTTAGTATTCTCTGCAGGTTAATCCTGTTACTAATACTTGAGGTGATCATTTCAGAAATTTCCACCAGCATGCTAGGTGCCTTTACAGAACCATGATTGCCCTAGAAATTCACAAAGGAAGTAGTGCTAATCAAGTGATTAACAGTCATGGCTTGTAGTAGCTGGCTGCAAGTGGGAAAGAACTTCCCAGCAGTGAGTGATTTTACGTTGTTATTGCTGTTCTGTTTCCTAGTGTCACCAGTTTACTTTCTGACATGTTCAAGAGTTCTGGCCTTGAAAAAAAAAACTCCTTTTTTTTTTGGACAGCAATTTCCACTGGCCATACTACCTGGACTGTACTAGAAGTTGTCTAAAAAAGTAACTTTTCAAGCTCTGATTCAAAACTTACCCCAGAGTTGTCTATTTGAAAAAGTGAGGGTGATTTTCTGAAGCAAGTATGTAGTGTGAGGGTAGTAAACAATAAACTTTGAAACAAATATAATTTGAACACACACACACACACACTCACCTGTTGTGTGCCTTCAAGTCATTTCTGATTTATGGTGACCCTAAGGCAAACCTGTCACTGTGTTTTGTTTTGTTTTCTTCCCCTGGGGCTAAGAGTCTGTGATGTGCTCAAGATCACCTAGTAGGTTTCCATGGCTGAGTGGGAAATCCAACCCTGGCCTCCAGGATCATAGTCCAGTGCTCTAACTACTACACCTCTCTCTCTTCTCTCCTCCTTCTGTCACTACACACATACATGTGTGCACTTAAAACTTCATGATATATATCAAAGCAACAGTAATAGAATATCCATCTTGTTTGAAGTTTTACATTCCAACCAGAAAATGAATTGTCACAAACTGGAATGCCATGTTTTTAAAAGGAGCTGGTTGTGGGATTTTTATTTGATGTCTTCTTACTTACTTAGCCCTTGGTATTTCTTCAGCTAGAAAGAGCCTACGAAGGAATATTTTTAAATGGACAGAACCCCACTCTGGACTCATTTTATCTGTAACTATAATTTCAAGGCAAGGTAAATTACTTTCAGGACATATATGAAGGACATATAGGGAATGTGTGGCTTTGCACATGTATCAGGGCTGCCACTCCCATAATCCCTCACCATTGGGTCTGCTGGCCAGTGGGTTGATAGGAGGGTCAGTTCATTAACATCTGGAAGCCCACATATTTCCCATACCTACATTAGCTCTTGCAGATCAGCTAGGGAGCTTTTCTAAGCTTTGTCAGGTAAATTCAGGGTTCATACAGCTCTCCTTTTCACAAGACTTGTGAGCTTTCCTTAACTGTGCTCTGTGCCAGTAGTTCAGGAGCTCTACGCAATTCCAAACAATCTTTGAAAGCTCTGTTTTCTTACAGTTCTGTCTTGAGCTGTGATTATTGTCTATGGCTCAGCTGAAAAATAGATGACACTTTGAGGAACAGGTGAAAGCTCACTGGATAATGGACGACCTTTTGACAATCACAGGAGTGCAAACAGAGCTGTAAAGACTGCAACGAAGAAAAAAAGGCTTGGAAAATAGATGTGTGTTTCTAAAATGCTCCTGAGGTACTAAGCTAGTTCTAAGCAGAGCAAAGAGAAGTTTTTTCATCACAAGTTGGAGCACCATTAAGCTGAGATATGTTTTTGCGAACCTTGGGCATGTACGCATATATGTTTTCTCTGACAAATACAAGTTGTTCATTCTGCCAAATTAGCTCTCAAAGCTCAATATAAGGACAATAAAACAACAGCAAACAACAATACAAAGTTTATTGAAAATAAAAACTAGTGATGGGACAAATCCAGAATTTTCCAAATCTGGATCCGAATCCCTGGAAGGTTTTGGGAATCCAGGAATCTCACAAATCCCAAATCTTTTGAATCCTTTTTTTAAAAAGGGGTTTAGAAAGCAAGGGAAAGAAGGATAATCTTGGGCAAGACACACTTTCTCAACCTTAGCAAAAGCCTAGGCAAAGGCAAACCTCTCTCTGAAGAAATCTGGCCAGGACAATCAGCATGGTTTTGCCTCTGGATCTCCCCAGATTGAAAATGACATGAAGGCCCCTTGTACACAGGCAGGAAAATGTAGATTAATCCCATATTTTCCTGCCTGTGTAAACAGGGCCACATACTACAGTACAGAGATAGTCCAGGTCAAAACTGGATTTTCTTTGCATAGTTTCTTATGGCATCCTGGGGTTTGTAGTTTGATAATGCATGCTTTGGCAGAGAAAGGTGTAACACTTTGCAAAACTACAAATTGTGTATGAAGGAGCTTTGCAAGGAAGCTATACAAAGGAATCTTTCAGATGTCCTTGAAATCTCAAGAAGACTGTACCTTCCAGCCAAGTCTCAAGTCCTGCAACAAGGCACTTTAAAAAAACACCAGCCTCTAGCCCAGTCTCAATTCTGCACCCTGCAGTCTCAAGTCAAGTGTCAAGTCCTACAACAAGGAAGGTACTTTAAAAACACACACACACATCAGCCTCTAGTCCAGTCTCAATTCTGCACCCTGCAGTCTCAAGTCAAGTCTCAAGTTCTGAAAGGGACTTTCAAGTCAAGTCTCTGCTCCAGTCTCAATTAATTCCCAATCTCTACCCTCCAGTCTCAAGTCAAAAGAACAGAGAATAATTATATTACCTTGCAGAGAGAGGCAGCCACAGGCACAGTCAGGCAGCATGAGAAGACACAGACAGCCAAGCTGGCACAGGCAGGCAGCCCCAGCAGACACAGGCAGCCAAGCAGGCACAGGCAGCACGAGTGAGTGAGCACAGGCACGCAGCCCGAATGAGCACAGGCAGCAGCCTTGGGCACATGCGTGGCTTTATGCCGCAATTTTCGTGCACCCAAGGGCCCACCAACCAATCAGGCCTTTGGCAGACCCCAGAGGTGCCAATTTTTAAAAACAAATTTTCCTTTCTGCTACATGTGGTTTGTCATGTAGCTCATGAGAAACCATGACAGACATTTCACTTCACATCCTATTCTAGCTATAGGTTTACAACCAGGCACTGGTCTTGTGGAAGGAGGTACACTGGTCAAACATGTGGCAATCACTGGATGAGTTTGTGTGACTTTGCCCTCTGTCCCACCACTTCCGATAGGCATCAGACCCATTGACCCCAGCATTTATACATGCTATTGATTTTCAGCACAGAAAATAGTGCTGAACTTAAATATTAAATGTTCAATTTAAATATACTAGAATACAACCCCAGATGTAATTTCTGAAATTGTTAGCAAAGGTCATTATTACTCCATGGGAAAAACTACCTACTTGCTATCTCCCACTGTGCATCCCAGTATCCCAGGTTTTCAGGCGTCCTGGTCTCCAACAAACTATTTGGTTGGTGGATTCGAAAGATTCAGTTTGCCTATTTTGGTACAGGGATTTGGATTTGTGAATCTTAAATCCTTGCTGAGGATTCGAGGATTTGGTTGGCTCATCCCTAATAAAAACCAAAAAGAAGGTCTTAAGAGGCCTTGAAAACAAGCTAGCTAAGATCATAATACACTAGAAACATATATACAAAAATACATATATCAGCCAGAAGGAGTAACTTTATAAAATTATCTTTTTTTCCCCCTTTCCCTTGTCTTTTGGAGATCTAGGTGGAGGGGGGAGATCATGCAGAAGAAGAAGGTCCATCATGTTTATTGTGAATAGTTTTGGGATTTTGACAAAATGCAAAGTGGCATATAAATGTAGTTTACAAGAAAACTGCTTTTCAAACAAAGAAAGTGTGTTCTTGCCTGTGGCCATGCTGCCTGGCAGTTTCCATATCCTCCAGCTGTTCCAATTTGGCAGGAACAGTCCCAATTAATCCTCCCTCATTCCACTTTTTTGACTGTTTCTATGATGTCACACTTTCTCTCCCTCACACCTATTTTCTGCCTGAGTCCTCAGCTTATTTTAATTGCTACAACCTTAGTGTGACAGATTATAGGGGGAGTGGTATCCTGAGTGATAGAAAAGCCACCCAGCAACAGGTTGCTAGGTAATAAACAATGGCCACGCCAGAGGAAAGCCCAGCCCCTTTTACTGGGAAGGAGGGGTGGAGGCCTAAATGGGAGTGTTTTCATATGGTTATGAGAGAGAGTTTTCCCAAAGAATCAAGCTGTCAGGTTCAAGGCGAAGGGTGAATCCTTCAGCCACAAAAGTTCTCATTCAATTGAGATAGTTGAATGAGAAAGGTGTTTTCTCTAAGAAAGCCTAGATCAGGAGCAGAAGAGAAACCCACTGTTTAATCTAGTCAAAGAGAGTGGCCTAGATTTGGGAACATAGCCTTTGCAAAGAGGGAAGTGTCATGCCCTGCCTCCAGAGCATGGACTCTGACTCAGAGTCTGAAGCAAAGGGCATGCCAGAGACTAAAACAGGGGGCATGCCAGGATTTGCTGTCCAGAGAGAGGTTACAGTGCCAGAAACAGAACAGAGGGCAGGGCCAGCTCCAACAGAGAGTCCTGCCTCTTCAGATACAGAAGAACACTTATCTAGACCCAGCTTCACACAGCACAGGCAGCAAAGAGAGACCCAGCCTCTCTCTCTCAGAATTTATAACTGGCAACAATAAATCAAGGCACAGTTGTGCTAGGCTTTGGGTCTATTTAGCTGGCATCTTTCCCCTCCAAGAGTTGTCAGAGTTTATCTGACCTGCCACCTTGCTGGATGCCTTGACAAATGCTTGGATTGACCTTAGATACTCCCTTGCTGTGACACCCTGCTGGACTTTGTTTATGTTGGACTTTATTTATGACTCCTTGCTTATTGTCTGGAAGTAAGTAACAAAATTCAGTTTGTTTTGTTTGATTTCTCAACTGTGCCAGGACTGAGATAGGACAGAAACCCAGAGGGCTGTGTATGTGTGAGAGAGACCTGTGCCTTTATAATATTATAAAGAGACAAGAAACTGTTTAAAAGTATTCTAAAGATCTATTTGAACTTGGAAACATTTATAAAATCAATACCTTATTCTGTTTGTTGTTTTAACAAAGAGTATATTATATTTTCTTATAAAGTTGGTCTCAACTGAATGATTCTCCATGGTTATAACCATCCAGAACCGTGCTACCAGAAATCATTAAAGGAGTTTCAATTAATAATTGAAAGGGTCTTCTGCCACTGGTGGTACAGTAGTTAAATGCCAGCAGTGCAGCCACAACATTGTGAGTTCAGTCCTGCAGGGCTCCAAGTTGACTCCGCTTTCCATCCTTCTGTAGCTTGGTAAAATGAGTACCCAGCCTGTTTGGAGGAATTAACTAACAACATTGTGAACCACTTAGGGAGTGCTTAGCACTGATAAGCAGTATAGAAATGTAACTAATATTGCTATAGTTACACAAGGGTGGCGTTCTGGGGAAAGCCAGAGCTCTGCATGGAGTAGCAAGGCACCTTGACAGACTGGGGGAAAGCTGCCATTCCAGTCTGAGCAAAGAAAAAGCTAGACCAGGACCTGTTGTTGTCTCCACACTCAGTTAAAGTGTAATCTGCCCTTAGCTTGACAGGAGACAGAGGAGAGGAGAGGACAGAATTTTGCCCTTCCTGTTAAGCTCAGGCAAAGGCAAACTGCCTGCCTATTCTTCAATTAAAAAAAACTTTTGCCACACTCTGATGTTGGGCCACACACATGTCTGAATGAATGTCTTGAAGCAGTAACGGACTGGATGAGGAAAACAGACTGAAGCTGAATCCAGATAAGATGGAGGTACTCAATGTTAGGGGCCCTAGCCCAGACATGGAGGTTTGTCAACCAGTCCTAGATGGGGTCACACTTCCCCTGAAAGACTGTGTTAGCAGCTTGGAGGTGCTCCTGGACTCGCCGCTTCAGATGACAGCTCAAATAGATGCAGCAGCCAGGAGTGCCTGTTATCAGCTTCGGCTGATACGCCAGCTGCGCCCCTTTCTGGAGCTGGAACACCTAAAAACAGTGGTGCATGCGCTGGTAACTTCACGACTTGACTTCTGCAATGCGCTCTACATAGGGCTACCCTTGTGCTTAGTCCGGAAACTTCAATTCAGAATATGGCAGCCAGGTTGGTCACAGGTAGACCTAAAACTGACCATATAACACAAATTTTAAAGTCTCTTCATTGGCTGCCTATTAGTTTCCGGGCACAGTACAAGGTGTTGGTTATTACCTTTAAAGCCCTTCATGGCTTGGGGACAGCCTACCTGTGGGATCGCCTTCACCCATATAATCTGCCCCGCACATTAAGGTCCTCTGGGAGGTATTTACTGCAACCAGTCAGAACGATGTTGGCTGCAGTTACCCAGAGGATCTTTTCTTCTATCGCTCCCAAGTTATGGAATGGCCTGCCGGAGGAGACCCGGCATATTACCAGTCTTGACTGCTTTAAAAAAGCAGTCAAGACTGATCTCTTCTGACAGGCCTTCCAAGACTAGCATTTCCGTCACCTCCCATCAATTGTCTTGTTCTTTTGTTCATAGTTAATTGATTGACTGTTAATTGTTGTGTGTTTTAAGAGGTTGGGTTAGGTGGGTTGGTGGGTGGGTGGGGAGGATTGGATATGTTTTTAATGTCTTTTAATGTCTTTAATGTATTTAATGTTGTTCACCACCTCAATCCATGTGGAGAGGCGGGGTTGAAATAAATATCATCATCATCATCATCATCATCATCTTTGAAATGATGGGGATTATAGGATTCTGGTAGCTGCAGCTCGCAAAAGTTTGTTTCCTAAACTCTGAGATTGAATTAAATCAGCATTTCTCACTACATGTCCTTTCAGGAGGAATACATAGAAACATTTTATTCTAAAAACAGGTAACTAAGCTTCCGCTCTTATTTTTTCTGACATTAAGTCCCCATGTTTCAGATTGCTTTTCAAATTCCATCTCTCTTTTCCCCCACCCACACTCTACCTCTGACTGAAAACTACTGCTAGCATCAAATCAGGTTTCACACTTGCTCTCTCCATACAGATTTGTTCTCTTGGGAACATTCTCCTTTTCCCCCATTCTCTTGCTGAGCTACATCTCAATCAGCAGACAATGCACTGAGGAGATTCAGTTTGAATTTTGGCTTCATCGAGTCACACTCAATTGAGCATAGATGCCTGTGATCATTAAAGGCCACAGCTTTCCTCTTGACACTTTTATGGAAGAAGTCCAGAACCACTCAGTACCTGAATTTCATATTTTCTCAAACCTGGAGGTGCACACAAGATGACCTTTTCCCTTTATTTCCCACAAAATGAAGGCTTAAACTGACACCAGAAATGCACATCTCTATAAGAGTTATAGAATAAAATGTAATAGGAAGGGTTGTAATAGACACAACCATTAACTAAAAAGTAAGCATCAATTCATTTTGATTTTTTTAATTATTGTAGTTCAAAATATTAACAGCACAATCTTAAGTTTGTTTCTTTGGAAATGAGCCTTTTTCACTTAAATTGCTTTAGAGCATCAGCAAAGTACAGACCAACAAAAATACATCAATCTGACAGAATACTATTATAAAATCCACAGTTGAGCAATAGGTTTTTTTAGAGCCAGCCAAAATGTTACAGGTACATGCAAATTCAGTTCTCCCAAACTTTTCAACAGGCTAAGAAAAAAAAAGAGGATGGGAGAAAGAAGCAGAAAAACTTTAAAATTAAACCAAATGAGAACTGCACTCTGCAATTAAACTCATTTCCAAGATGGAAACTGCAAACTGAATGAATCACTCTGTGGGTATGAGGTTACACCTAGCAATGCATGCTGAGACAAAAGAATCAATGTCTAGTCTCCAAGTCTGAGAAAAGGAAGATTGACTCTAGCTCCATCAGTGCCTTGGGCAAGACACAAAGGTTCCCAAGTCTGCAAGGAGCACAGAAAATATGACAATCATTTTATAAGTAGAGTTGGAGATGAAGTTTTAGCTGAAGGAATGTGTAGCCCTCCAGATATTTTGGATTGCAGTTCCCATCATACCTCAACGCTATACAGGAGTGATGGAAGTTGCAGTCCAATCACATTGAGGGGACATATTTCCTACCTCCTATTTCAGAGAATATTTTTTTTAAAAAAAAGATTTTGGACTTGTTTGTGTCTTACCTCTCTCCTCTCTTTTTTCCCTCTTGGATGACTTGGTTCTTAAATGTCTGATTTCTTGTATGTTTGTGAATTCAAATAAAATACTTTGTTTACCTCTCTATAGTTACTACTGGTATACACAGGTGAAAAGATCCTGCCATTACCCTCCTTTCACAGGCCTCCTTTGAGCTATAATTCCCAAAAATTCTAAGGAGATGCTGGCATTGTGGAGGGACCCCAACATCCTCCACCTCTTAGACTAACAAGTGTAACATCATACGCACAAACCTAATTTTAAAATCAGTCCCACATTGCAGGTGGGACTTCATGTGACCTTTGGACAGAAAAAAAAAATCAAATGCCACTAAGTTAGATCCAAAGTAGAAGAGCCAATATTGCAATACCCTGGCATTTTTTTATTCTAAGTATTCACCAATGTCCTGGAAACCCATGACTATTCATGGAAGGAAATCTTATTTTTGTATAGGGTAAATGAAAATTGAAATAGAAAAAGAAACATACAATTAACGTGGCTAACAAGAGACAATGACATGCAATTCTTCCTACCTATTTAGTGTTTGAAAACTCCAGAAATAGTGCCTCAGGTAGCTTTATTTTGACATCTGCAGAACCCCCAAGCATTGCAAATATTTGACTACATGAGTGACTGAACTAATTAGCAAGAACTTGAAGCAAAGAAATGAAGCAAATGGATTAACAGCACATATGATAAAAGTAAAAAGATCTTAATGGAACACAGCATAGTTAACACACCGTGAAGTATCACTGAATGCATTTTCCACTTGTTCCTTTTCCCCATTTTGAAAAACAGGCATGCCTTTGAATGCTAAAATTCATTCTCTTACATTGCAAAAGGATATGAAAAGAAACTCCCAAATCCTTCATAAATATACCTCAGTCTGGGAATGAGACAGAATAAAAGAATATGCAACCCACACAAACCACAGAACAAATTAATAAATGATATGGCTGTTTTGCTGCAAGATTATGGGCTGTGAGAGGAATATTTATGTTCTTTACTAAAATGCTCAAATGGAGTAATCTTTAGAAACAGAAGGCTGGGGAACTATAGGTGCTGGTGCATTTGTATCTGTTTCCATCCACAAAACGTACTCATTTGACCACAGATTATTTATACAGTCTGTGGAGCAGAAGTGGAAGTGATGGAAGATGCTGCCAAATACCATACATTGCCATCAGGTTACAGATGATACCTTTAAAGCTTGTGAAAGACTAATTAATCTTAAACAGTGGTGCATGATCTACACGACTAGGCTTTATACTAGAGGAGGTTGAGAAGAAAGGCAGAGAAAGGCACAGTTTTCATACCTATGTTAAGTGTGAGCTAAGGTTTAATATGTGCTTTATATGATATTTTAAATATTAGCAACTGAAAATAGCACCTATGAACATCATGAAGAGTTAGACAAATGGTAGATATAGTAGTCTACTTCATAGGGATGACTAGCTCTGTGTGGATAAGGTGTTGTAGCATATTTCCTGGTGCTAACAGCTTCATTGAGATCCAACAAAGTGCGGTGGTTTGAGCATTGGACTACAGCCCTGGAGACCAAGGTTCAATTTCCTGCATAGCCATGGAAACCCACTAGTGAGTCACATATTCTCAAATCTAGAAAACCCCATGGTAGGTTTGCCTTAGGGTTGCCGTAAGGTGGCATCTCGAAGGCACACAACACAACAACAACAGCAACTTTACTATTCATAATCACCACTTTGTTTTAGTTATTTGCCATCATGTTGACTTTAATGTATGGTGACCCAATGAATCTAAAAAAGCCATAATTATCATCATCTCTGCTCAGGTCAGAACCTAGAACTCAAAACTTAGGCCTGTTGATTCTGTTAGTGACTCAATCTTTCCATCTAGAATGTTGTTTTCTTTTCCTAACTGCTTTCCATTTTACTAACTTTGTTGTCTTTTCCAATAAGTAAAGTCATCTCATGGTGTGTCCACTTCACTGTGAGGTATTTTCACTGGAGGGAGATCTGATGTAAATTATTCATGGTATTTGGGCTGTGGTTGGTGTCCTTATTTAGTTAGTTAATTAGTTGCTACGTTTTCACCTCTCTTTTCTTCCAGTGAGCTCAAGGTAACATATGTGGCTCTTCTGATCTGCCACTTTATTGTGAGCACAATCCAGTGAGGCTAGGTCAGACAGGGTAGCTGGAGTCAAGATCATCCAGTGAATTTCATGACTCTGGGGGACTTGGATATGGTCCTGTCTAGGATTCCCACTTCAGCACTGTAACTTACTATACTACATTGCAATTCGTTTTGCAGATAATCTCAGTGAAGACTATTTTTTCAGCAAAATCTAACAGGGAATCAAGGATAAAGAAGTAAAAAGGAATTATATCAATTGTGACTTATGCAGTAATGCCTCTATGTGTAGGGGCTGGAGAGGTTGTCCACTATGTGTAGAATCATCCTTGACTTAACCCAAGTTTGGCCTTACTGCTGTGAAATCAGAGGTTCTAAAGGTTGAAAAACTTGTTGTCACCTGATGCTAATATTTACCAAGAACAGCCAGGGATCACAGAGACAGGTGCGTAGTTTGGAACTAAGGTTAAGCGTTGTGAAATGGCTTCTAGAAGCATTTTCATAGTTTGACCAATAGGAATACAACTCTAATTCACACATGGGAGTGGATATCTCTTTTTTCTGCTGATTAATACTCAGAATGAGAACTCAACATAGTCCCGCCACCACAAAATATGATGTGCCTCAAGTCATTTTTGCATACAGAATGCAACTTGTGAATTGATCCACCTCTAGATATAGGTTGCTACTTTCTGGAGGAACAGAACCAAATTTTCTCCATCATCTATATGACATGTATTTGAAGACAGCTGCAATATAATCCTAATCGTAGTTTCTTCAGGGTAAACACAACTATTTCTTTCAACCTTCCTTGCAAAATTTGATTGGTTTTGTTGGAGCTTGGAAATGTTATTTCTGGGGTCTGCACTTCCTAGAATACCTCAACCAACATGTCCTCCACAATAGTTGGGGAATTTGAGGAGCTGTAGACTAAGAAAGTAAATTCTAACACTTTTTAATATCATCTTTTCACCTTCTTATGAGGTATTCAAAGATTTTTGCTTTTCTTCCAAAGAAAAGCTGTGCCTATGCTTGAGGAGCTGACTCATTTCCCTATAGCTGTGTCCCACACTTGAGCAGAATGCTATGCAATCTTGTTCTCACAGCAGATTCTGTTCCAGCATGCTATGGTAGAGGACTACTGCAGAAAGGCCAAGCTATGGCTTGAAAGTTTCTGTTTAAGCTGCTGCTTAGACAAGCATTCTGAGAGAATCTCAGAAAGTCATGTATATCTCTATCCTGTCCTTTCTCAAGCTGTGAACAGACAATCTGGTAAGCACATAGAAAAGAATGCTATGATCACTAAAACTCAACATAGGTTTTTCAAAAACAAGTCATGCCAGACTAATTTTATCTCTGTCTCTTTTTAATAGGTGAAGGGAATGTTGTGGATATAGTGTACCTGGACTTCAGTAAGGCCTTTGACAAGATCCCCCATGATATTCTTGCAAACAAGCTAGTAAAGTGTGGACTAGGCAATGCTCCTGTTAGGTGTATTTCTAACTGGATGACCAACCGAACCCAAAAGGTGCTCACCAATGACTCCTCTTCATTCTGGAGAGAAGTGACTAATGGGGTGCCATAGGGTTCTGTCCTGGGCCAGTGCTATATAACATCTTTATCAATGATTTGGATGAAGAAATTGAGGGCATTCTTATCAAATTTTCAGGATGACATCAAATTAGGAGGGGTAGCTAACACCCCAGAGGACAGGATCAGAATTCAAAATGACATTAACAGATTAGAGTGCTGGGCCAAAACTAACAAAATGACTTTCAACAGGGAGAAGTTTAAGATACTACACTTGGGCAGAAAAAATGAAATGCACAGATGTAAGATGAGTGACAGCTGGCTTGACCATAGCACATGTGAAAAAGATCTAGGAGTCTTAGCAGACCACAAGCTGAACATGAGTCAGCGGTATGCAGGTAAAAAAGCCAATGTGATTCTGGGCTGCATTATTAGGAGTATAGCATCTAGGTCAAAGGAAGTGATAGTGCCATTCTGTTCTGCTTTGCTCAGAGCCCATCTGGAATACTGTGTCCAGTTCTGGGCACCACAGTTCAGGAGGGGTATTGACAAGCTGGAACATGTTCAGAGGAAAGCAACCAAAATGATAGAAGACCTGGAAACCATGCCCTATGAGGAGCAGCTTAAGGAGCTGGATATGTTTAGTCTGGAGATGAGAAGGTTAAGAGGTCACATGAAAGCTATGTTTAAATATTTGAAGAGATGTCATATGGAGGATGGAACAAGCCTGTTTCTGCCACTCCAGAGTCTAAGACACAGAGCAATGGCTTCAAGCTACAGGAAAAGAAATTCCATGTAAACCTAAGGAACAATTTCCTGATGGTAAGAGTAGTTCAACAGTGGAATATGCTGCCTCAGAATGCAGTGACATTTTCTTTGGAAATATGCTGCCTCAGAATGCGGCGACATCTTCTTCTTTGGATGTTTTTAAACAAAGATTGGATGGCCATTTGTTGGGTGTACTTTGATTATATATTCCTGCAAGGCAGAGGGTTGGACTCAATGGCTGTTGTGGTCTCTTACAGCTTTATGATTCGGGTGGGGGGGACATTTGATTATCGATTTATTCAAAGAATATGACTTGATATAGAAGTTGTACACAGGTACAACTTCCATGCAATCGGGATTCCTGTGTATTATTATTCCATGGATTCTAGGCTATTGCAAATGATACATATGTACAAGTAATACATGCAAATACAAAACAGCACCTTCAAAGAATTTCTAGCTGCAACTTGTACCCTTAGAGCAACTACCTACAACATATCACATACTTTCATCACTTATTCTACAACTAACTGACAACTATAAAAGGAAGCAAATGTCTCAAATGTCTTGCGCAGTGGAAAAGAGATCTACATTTTTATGATTGCATTTATTGGACCTCTGAGTACTTGCTCATAGTGACTAAAAATGTCTTTTGCAGTATCTTAGTAAATGATGACTGTTTATCTCATGGGCAAGAGAAAGACGGTTACATCATGAATATAACAAAATTCTTAGGCAAATAATGAAAAAGAAAAGGATTTATATGCAAAACAATACTGAAATATCCATGCATCTTTGCCTTTGTATGACCAGCATCAGATTAAACAAACAAGAACATGTATTACTGAACAAAGAGGAAAATATTTATTCCTCATTCATTGTTATTCAGAATTTGAATTCCAGAATCAGAATTAACATATTTTCTCACAGACGTTGTTTAATATTTTGCTCAAAGGACACACAGAAGTAACAGGTGCAGAAAGACATAATATAAACAGCAACAGTTATCTATCCAATTTACATTTCTTTCCTTCTTCTTCTTTTTTTTAACAGTGCTCGTATGCACAATGGTGATCATTGGATACAAGATGTTTTGACAGCTACAACTTAAGACAGATGGAATGGATTATGTTTGACTGTATAAACCAAAGACGCTACATCGCAAGAACACTCCTGTGCTCCATACTGCCTTCCACAAAGTATTGATCCTTAAAACTGCTCTCAGTGTAGGCACAGAATTATCAAAAGCTAAAAGTGAAACTTTTATTTTCCATTTTTTATCTAATTTTGTTGTATCTGTTTCAGTGAGACTGAATTTGGAATAATGTTTTGCCCATTTTTCTTCTTATACTCCTATTATTGTGGTATCTATGTGTAACACATAAAAGCTAAAACCTATTTAAGGCTGCAATTCTTAAACAGGGGACAATTTGTGGTAAAGGGATAAGCAAATATTCTAATTACCCAGAATTGCCCTTGGGCAGAATTGAAACAGAGCTAATAGTTGCTTTGCTGAATAAAGCTTCTGTGCAATTAAAAACATGCATATTTTTTTTCAACAAGAATAAAGTGATCTAATAAAAAAAAAGTTTCCACTTACTATTATCCTGTTGAATCTATACAACACTTCTTTTTACATACTGGTAATAAAGAACTGAGAGAAATGAGAATTTGCTGCTAGATGCCTCTTTCACCCTCTTTCAAATGGAATAAAGTGCAGTGGATCTTTCTCACCTGCAACCTCTGCATCTGTGACTTTGAACTGACATAGAGCATCACATCCTATACCTAAAATAGTGGCAACATGAATATGGATGTGCTGAAGTGTCTGTGTGCAAATTGTTGCGATTTAATGTAATGGAACATGGGCATTGACATTTTTCAGATTCATGAGGGAATCTGAAAATAGAACCCCTGCAGATACAGAGGGTCCACTGTATATAATATGAGAAGCTACTTTCTTGCATTAGAAAGAAAAAATAGAAGTCCAGAGTAGGCTTTATCTATATTTCTGAAGGCAAGGATTATGATTTCCAATTTTTCAATTTAACTGCAGTTTTCACTCCTTGAGAAAATGTATAAATTACAAATTGCAGTTGATTACTTCTGATTTCTGGGCCATTTCCGACCAGGGTATTTGAAACGGTGCAGTCCGTCCTCCAGGGAGGACGTCTGCACCTGGGAGCAGACTGGGTCCAGACTACTTAATGTAGATCCGCACCTCAGCCTGCTCTGAAATGACCCCAAGTGGTTATCCAGTGTGCTCTTGAAAGACCACAAGGTCCTTTCCACACGAGGCGAGGAAATCACTCTGTGCCATTATCTACCGCTTCTTCTGGGGTCCAAAGCAACGTGGACTGTCCCTGAAGCCCTTCTGCATGGCTCCTCCTTGGTCCAGGGTAAATCGGAGCAGTGCGAGGTCTGTAGATCCGCGTTGCTCCGGCTTCCAAAACGGCAGCTTCCGGCTTCCAAAATGGCAGCTTCCAGCTTCCAAAATGGCGGCTTCTGGTTGGTCGTGGGTCCCAACCAACTGCTGAAGCTCGCCACATCTAAAACCCGCCCTCCACAGATCGCAGACTCGCATTGGTGCAAGCCTGTGAATCTGCACAAGGGAGCAGGAATTCAATGGCACGTTCTAGGAAAATAAAGACCTGTTTTTTGCGGTCTTTAGAAAACACGCTGGAGGACCACTTGGGGTCGTTTTGGAGTGGACTGAGGTACGGATCTCAGGTAAGTAGTCTGCTCTCAGTCTGCTCCAAGGTGCAGACGACCTCCGTGAGAGGACAGACTGCCCCGTTCTAATTGCCTGGTGTGGAAAGGGCCGAAAAATCAGGTCTTTCAAAAGCACAGAGTGCGCTACTGCAAGCCTGCTCCCTTGTGCAGATTCGCAGGCTCACACCAATGCAAGCCTGCAATCTGCTGGGGGCAGGCTTTAGGCTGGCGAGCTGCACAGCTGGTCAAGACCTTCGAACAACCGGAAGCCACCATTTTCAATGCTGGAGCAGTGCGGAGCAACAAGCATGCACTGCTCCGGAGCAGCCTGGACCGGACCGGGGAGCCAGAAGATCCAGTAAGTAGCAGCACGGGGCAATTCCCTCGCCCTGTGAGGAAATGGCCCTGGTTTACTTGATTTACAATACTGCCTGGATTAACCAGTGTGGCAAAGCAGATCATATGGACACAATATTCTGGTCAGTAACTCTGTATTCCAGAGTAACTCTAATGTGGTGGTCATGTGATTCCATAAACTCCTGGAAGTAAAGGCAGGAACAGAATAGCTGTAAGGAGGGTGTTACAAGAGAAAGGAGCATTTCAGCAGCATCCTTGACAGTTCTATTGACATTCAGCATAAAACTGTTGTGCATAACTACCCATGCCAGAAAGATACCAATCAATGTGCAAAGGATTTTTTGGTGATTATAAAGTAGAAATATGTTAGAAGAACAGATATAACTTGAAGATAGGGGTATCCTGTTGAGGAGTTGTGAATACACAAGCTAGAGTTATACATTAGTAACTGTTTGGTATTCACGATTGCTATGTATTCACTAGTTTAGCAGACATGTAAGGAGGATCAAAGCCTTCCAATCCCTACTTACCAGGCAGCGGTCACTTGAGGTGGGGATCCGGCTAGGATTCACTGAGTCACTGTGTAGCTACAGTGGTTATGCATTCCTAACTCCCCAATAGACTTCCAGCCAGGGACCTCTGTTAGTTTCCAGAATGGACTTTTATTGTTTCCAGTGTGAATCTGGAATTTCCAATATTAAGTAAATCTCATCCTCTGACAGAAAAATCTAGTTTGCTGATAATTTGGAATTCTGTTGGTCCTGTTTCTGTTACTTCTGCCAGAGTCTAATTATGTCCTGACCTTTGGTTTTCTAGAGCATAATTCTAACTGGCAAACATGGCTCAGGGCCAGTTCAGCAATACTAAGGTCATTTCCTCACTACACTATTATAGTGATATTATTCCACATTCAACATCCTATGGAATCCTGGGGTTTGCAGTTTAGGGAGGGGCATTTAGAATTCTCAGCCAGAGAGCTTCTTGGCTTCAGTAAACTACAAACCCCAGAATTCCACAGGATATTGAACATGGAATAACAGCACCACAAGAGTATAGGGCAGAAATGACCTAAGCCAACTAAAGTTGTGCTAAACTAAAGTCCCTCTCAGTTTAGGGATTGAAAATTGGCTAAGACTATCCTTTCTCTGGTCTACTGTGTGCATTAAGGTTGGTGTTCCTTGGCTGAAGGAGTTTTGGAATGCCTGTGGTATAGCCCACTTCTCCTCTAACCTCAACCTGTCTTGAACCCCTTTTTGGCATTTGCATTGGCTGATCTTAACCAGCATCAATTCTGCAGGCAGATCCATCAGTTGATAGATTCCTATCAGTGGTTCTCAACCTGTGGGTCCCCAGATGTTTGTGGACTTCAGGTCCCAGAAGCCCTGAGCGTTGACCATAGTGGCTGGGGCTTCTGGGACCTGAAGTCCACAAACATCTGGGGACCCACAGGTTGAGAACCACTGCATGTCAGCATTAAGTCTTTCAAATTGAAACTGGGAAGGAAAAGGCCTATATTTCTTGTTTTAAAATTAACAGTTTGAAAAAGTTATATTGCAATACCTACATATACACAGTGGGCATCCACACAGTGTCTTTAACACAACATTAAAAAAAAACCCTAACCATTCATAAAGAAGAAGAAAGAAACCTAATCTTTATTTGCTTAATTAGTTCTGCTTTTCCATCAATGGCAGAAGATATAAACACAACTGTTAGCCTTAGGGCTCTCTCTCGAAAACTGCTTATCTGTATCAGTTCATATGATGAAAAAGTGTCAATAAATGTGTTAAACCACTTCAGGGTCAGTCTGAAAAATGGCACAATAATCCCCTCAAATGTGTGCATGATCAAAACTGTTAAGAGAGGTGACAGGTGGTATACATGTCCCAGGGCCAGAACTCACAGAGACACGCAGTACCTGATAGAACCATAGCAAAAACATTCCCCATCAAAACACTTCTAAATAGTTCTGAACAGTATCTTATATCTTTGGCCTTAGGATCAACTTACAGATAACAACATAAAAATCAGCCTGCTGGATCAGACCAAATGTCTGTTCAGGTTAGTGTTCTCCTTCCCGGAATGGTTGTGCTTTTCTGCACCTTTTCCATTTCTACATCCTTTCTGAAGCAGCAGCAACTATACACAGTATATTGTGACCACAGCATATTATGTACAGACTCCTAAGAATTTTGACTATTTTGTTTTCAATCTTTTCCTAATGTTCCCTAACCTGGAGTTCACCTTTTTCACGTAGGTTGCATGATGTCTTTACTCAGCTATCCACCATGCCCCCAAGATCCCTTTCCAGTCACTCACTGTCAGGTCAGACGCCATCAATCTATATGCATTCTGAGGGTGACATGCCCCCACCTGTGTAATTTATGCTTAGCTTGAACTGCCTTTGCCATTTATTGCTCATTCATTCAGTTTGCAGAGATCTTGAGGAGGGGGCGGAATCTCTTCAATACCATCTTAAATAGTCTGGTGTCATCAAAAGCTGTGGCCACTACACTGGTTCTAATTATTTATGAGCAAATGTAAAAGCACTAATTGCTGTACAGGTCCTTGGAAGATCACACATTTTATCTTCTCACTTTGAGACTTGATCATTTATTTGTATGCTTTATATACCATCCTTCATCCAGTTACTGACTGATAAGACATGTCTTATTACCCATTAAGCAGATCATGAGAACATCCTGAAAGAGGAAAATGTGCATTATATTTCCATTTAAATCTTAAATATGTCCATATATTTACTTAAAAAAATGAGATTTGATTCTGAATAACTTAGGCTTGTATGCAGTATGGCAGTTATGGATTCATAGCCCAGAGTTATAAATCTGTAACTGATCTGTACTACATACATACGTACATACATACATACATACATACATACACCCCAGCCATCCTTAAGAGCCAGTCTCCTGAGTGAATGAAGGAGGTCTCTTCAGCTTCTGATCAGGGTGCAAGGTGGATAATGTTTCCACCACCTCTCTCCCACCAGTGAGCAGGAGGGGAGGAGAAACAGTCTTCTCCTTGCATCCTGATCAGAAGCTGTTTGGACCTCCTTCATCCAATCCTGCAGCTGTCTCTTAAAAGTGGGCTGGATGGAGGGATGGTCCAGGAGACATTACATAGTTACATTGTTATAGCTTTATAGTCAAACTAGGATCCCGGCAATGATTTTTACATCTAATTTCCACATATAGAATGCACACAAGTAAAAGAAAAACTGTTAATTAAAAATATTTACAACACAATATAAATATTTTAGTCTGGATGCATTAAATCACAAAACATTCAGTTGAACTTGTGGTTTTAGCCACAATAGTTTATGAATTCTGAGACCTTGAATTTTCTTTGAGTACCAAGACTGAATAGCACACACAGTTGTTCTGTAAAAATAGTTGCTCTTGGTTTCTGCTGTCCATAGTTCTTTTTTTCTTTTTTTCACTTTAGACATATAATTTCAGGAAGTATCTTATTCCTGCTACTTTTAAACCACTGTGTCATGAGCTGGGATCTTGAAGATGCTACCTGTCTCATCCTATGCACAATAGCTAACCAGATGGATAGCTGGATTTTATTGGCACTGGTGACAAGTCATCACTTTCAATTGCACCTTTGTAAAGTAAGATAACCTAGGTAGGGCGTAGAACAAGTCACATCATACACATTCCGCTCCACCATTTCACAAATGAAAACTGGGATACATGTGGCCAAGCAATATCAGAGGCCATTTTTGCACCATGTCACCATCCTGTAATAGCAGAGGATTGTTTCTGTTCAGGAGCCATGGTACTGCATGACTTCATCACTATCCAGCTGTTATCCCATCTCCAAGCATCACTAAACTGCCATATTCTATTTCCAGAAAAAATCCATTAAGAGCATCCATTAGTACTTTAATCCCATCAGCAGGCTCAGTGCAGAACCGTAATAGTGCTTGATAGCATTTCCTGTTGTCCCAGATCCAGCAGTGGGAGAGTATGGCCATGCTCAGCTTGTCCCTCCCTCAATGACTCCGATGGAGTGGTAACTTTGAAATCTAGCACCTCTCTGTGTTTATTTTAAATTTCTCTTTTGAGTTAAAACTTTTTATTTTTTTAGAATACATTTTGACGCATTATAGTGTAAAAATGCAATAGTGTACTGCCGTGTTAAGTACGACTTCCAAAGAAGAACACGCACCACCCCGACCAATCAGGGCAGTGCAGCGGAGTGAAGGTGGGGACAGAGAGTGGCCAAGGATGTGGTAGTGCAGAAGGAACACTGGCGGCAATACTGCTACATATCTCCTGAAGGCGGAAAGGTGCAGAAAACAACGTTCCTAACCCGACAGTGTCATGTGAATGGCAATGCCACAGTTGTAATGGTATACTTCGCTAATGGCCTCCAGTGCAGAAAAGGGCATAATGTGGTCATTATGGCAAGAGTTATTAATGAGGAAGGGCATACAAGCTAGGGGAAATTAAAGCAATTTGCTTTTGCCAAAACCTACAGGGAGGGGCAAGATTCTATCCCTCCTCTCCTCTCCTCTCCTCTCCTCTCCTCTCCCCCTGCCGAGTGAACTAGGTGTAAACTACTTTTTCACTTTGAACTCAGATTGCAGCAGTGAAGGTAAGATGAGGCCAAAGAGAGAATGTGGAAGAAGGAAAATGAAACTGGGACATTTTAAAAATAGCTGAAAAGGTGAAACAGCAGGGGATCACCCTTGTCAAATCGGGACAGATGGGAGAGTATGAGTTCTATCTGTTCTGTGGCCCTGAGGTGACTATCTCCCTCAGCAGAAAGCTGAAATATAGCCATATATTGTGTGGCCTAAACCATGGGTATGATTCATAATGCTGTTTATTATTAGAAAAGAAAATGACTTTTTATTACTATGCAGTTTTTGTTTAGAGGAGCTGTACTGCTTTAGAAATAGGGGAGTACTTATGTCCTTTGGAAATGAATATTGAATGAATGTATGGATGCCATTTTCCTAAGCCAGTAGTCCTCTCCTCAGGCCCTTTCTGCACCATACCTCAATAGCACATTTTTCCGTTACACTCCCAGCATTGCCATTTCTGTGATGGTTTTGGGTTCGCCTTAAGTGGATGAGTAGCGGTATTGCCACGAGTGTTTTCTCTGCACTACAGCATCATTGGCCAGTCCCTTTCCCCACCCATTCCCCACCTCACCATTCCTGATTGGTCAGTTTTGTTTTTTTGGTAAGCCATACTAGCACAGCCACATTGTAATATCATGATACACCAGTACATTATTGCAGTTTTATGCTATAACCCTAAAAAATGCATTAAAAAATTTAAAAAATAACTCAAAGGAGAAAATTAAAATAAACACAGACAGGTGGTAGATTCCAAACTTGCCACAGCATAGGAGTAGCTGAGAGAGGGCACAATCTGGGCACACTTACACCCCACCCACTCCTGGATCCACAATGACAGGAAGCACTATCAAGCGCTATTATGTAACCACTCTAGTGGGATAGTAGCACTAACAGAGACTCTTAACAGACTTTTTTGTGGAAGTGAAATAGTGCTGATTTGCAATGCTTGAGAACAGGATAGCAACAATGTAATGCAGTAGCACTACTCTTGGACCAGAACAACCCATTGCTGTGGCAGGACAACATCATGTGGAAAGGACCTAAGTTTCCTCTGTCTGTTATCTATCATCCTCAGTACTTCTTTTCCTTGCTGTCTCTGTCTTTTTCAGTGTTTTGTGTTGAAGAGATATCTTACATAATTAACAGAGGAGGAGGAGGAAGACGATGACGAGGAGGACATTGTGAACCCAAACACTGTCACTTGAGAGATTTTCATGTGTGTGTGTGATACTACTACACTTTAAAACACAGCAACAAATATTCTTTGCCTTCATAGAGACTGAATTAATTATTGAACGTACATGCAGGCACCCTTCCAGCAGATGTCATAAATGAAATCCAGCTGGTTTTTACAAAAGGGAGCAGTAAGGGGCCTTGCTATCATCATATTATACTGTTGATTCTGAACTTATTTCTCAGAAATGGAACAAGGTGTTGCAATATTTGTTTTATCCACACTCATAATCTCAACTCACAGAAAAATGAAGATAAAGTCCTGTATTAAATGGAAAAACGAGAAAAGATATCCTAATTTTTGGAAAAGAAAGCATGTTTTCTCAATCTAATATCCTCAGGCAGTCTGGCTTACATCCTCTAGGGGTTTTCTGCTTATAAAAGGAGATATAGATAGACAGGTATTCCTGGTGGTTCAGATCAAACAGATAAGATGTAATCTTAGTGATGTTTTGCAAGGAATGACAATATTTGCAGTGGATTATTGTCCACAAAAACTAATTCTATTTTAAGATTTGTTAGTCTGTGTTAATATAATGCTGTTTGAGCATAGTCATGTTAGCGCCCTATGCAAAGAGTTGCCCATTCTCCAGAGTTGCACAACGACTGAAGAAGAAGACAGATATTATCTGCTCTGAGCAGCCTATTTCTCCAGCACCTGACTTCCTTCATGGCTGTAGCACCCATACATTTTTTATTTCCTTCTGTCATTTCATAGGCCATTTCCACACTAGACTGTTATAGTGCTATTATTCCACTTTTAACATCCTATGGAATCCTGGGGGGTGCAGTTTAGGGAGGGGCCGTAGTTACATGGGGGAGCACATGAACAGAATTCCAGCTTTAGTTTTTAATATTTGCCTATGTTTCTGTTAAATAATGACAAGAGTTATCAAGATGCAAGAAACTGACAAGCGAATAAACTTGGGTAATGGGCACACATTTGAGCAGGGCTGGGGCACCTGTGGTCCTCACAATGTGGTTTAACTCCATTACTGATTGGCCCTAACTATGCTGGCAGGAGAACATGAAAATAGAGTCCCTAGACAAATGGCTGCTTCATTTGTTCGATTTGGTCTTTTTTACTGGAATGGCATACTTTGTGCAAGTTGATACTTAATGCAATGTGCATCACCAGGATCCACTCCTTGTAACATTGCCAGGCCCCACCTGCTTTGACATCACAAGATATCAGTCCTAGGTGAAAAGTTTTGGTGCTGAAATCTCAGGAGGTGGGATAGTCCTACCCTGGCAATTCTACTTGGAAGTTACATATTTATTTTATTTATATCTTCTTTTTCTCCCCACATGGGGTCTGAGGTAGCTGACTGCATAATTCAAACAAAACACAACTGAAACACAATGATTATATGTGCAATACATGTATTAATTTGTTTAGACCGGGGTGGGCAACCATGGGACGTTTATCAAGAGGAAGTGACTGGAAGTTATTTCCTGTTCACTTCCAGTTTAGAAAAAGGCCTCACTTGAGGCTAAAATGGTTTGGGGACAAAAAGGTGTCAAAAATGTTCCCCTTAACCCAAAATCTTTTTTTCAAAAAGGTTGATACCTGGAGGGGACACAGAGGCCACAAAATAGCCTTAAGGGCTGCATGCAGTTCACAGACCACAGGATTTAGATGCTTCTTTTCCAGGATCTGATGTAGTTTACAAGATTAAAAAAAAAATTCAAGATGTAACATGTAAGACTTGAAAGCAAAAAGTTATCATACAGGCATTTAACAAAACGTCTGACAAAGAAGCTCCTTTTTTAAAAAGTCTTTTTATCCCTGCCCAGCTCCCCCTTTCCTCCTAGTCTTCTATCTAGCTTGTTTTTGTTTTGTCTTTTTTTGTTTTGTTTTGCAGCATCAGCATTGAGAGGATGGTGAAGGAGGGCTTGAAAAAATTCTAGGGTCTGGAAGCACTGTGTCTGCAGGAATCAGTTCAATAAAGCTTGAGCTGAGAAAGAACGGGGTTCTGCTCCATCCAGTCCTTCTGTCACTGTGTGCACCTGCCTAAAACAGGCAAGTAAAAACCACCAGAACCCCTTACTCAGCATGTGTGAATAACTAGCAGAAAGAAAAGAGGAGATCAACTGCATTTATAGGTACTATCCAATACATTAAAAAAGCATAGACCTGTATGTTTGGCCACCAAAACAGAAGTGATAAAAAGTCATCCCTGGATGCATTTTGGAAGAATACTTCAAGTGGTCCCAAGAATATTCAAAACGTTTCTCTTTACTCATGCAAGGCTTACCTGACATGGTTTTTCATTTCATATATGCATATCATTAATTTTGAATGAAAAGTTTGCTGAAATATATTGAACTGTTGATGTTTTTTTAAAGGTGTTGTAGGAAACTATCAATGTTCTTCCTTACAAGTTATTCATCTGGTACCTCTGGTATTAAAGTTTCTGTTAAAGAAGTAATGCCCAGGAACACATCCACTTTGCTAACTGAGGTATGCTTGCATTTTTATAACAATTGTATTATTATTGTTTTTATACTAAAAACCTTTTAATAGATTAAGAAACTATCCCATTGAAGATGTCACTACTTGAAACAGTTGGGAAAAAAAAATTTAAAGCATAACTATGAGAATAAAAAGTATAGCATCCATCCCATTCCCCCCAACCCCAATTAAAAGATCCTTCTGCAACAACCAATTAATCTCTAAAATCCAGTCTAAATAATAACAAAAATTCTTTGCTTGTCAATGGACAAAGAAAAAAGAAGATCTCATCTTAGCCTCCTGTGGGTGAGAGTGCCACAGCCTTTTCAGGACCAGCCACCAAGAAGATCCTCCCATATTATAAGTAATGGCAATACCTGTAGCGTGTTACTTCTGGAGACAGCAAAGTATATAATATGGACCTTTTGGAAAAAGACTAGTGACTTTCTCATGTAACAGGTTATCTTTACATGTTACTTTTCCTCATTAGTGTTAAAGTTAGGCTGCCCAGGTTCCTGACTAAAGGGTTAAGTGTCTTTCCTCTGCTGTTCTCATAGTTATGGTAACTGGTGATAAGGTCTGATAAGGAGTCACTGCTATGTTTTCTCAGCTTCTGTGGGAAACGAAAGGGTTGTTTTGGGAACCAAACCGGCTGCCTGGACTTTCCCACAGTGTGCTAGCTTTTATTTAGTCTTAAGCCATTTCCACACGTGGGTAAAACCCCGCAGTGTGACGACAGGACATGGAGGTCGTCCTCACCGCAGGGTGCGCTAGCGCAGTTGGAAAAGGTGAGGCTCTACACCTCAAACCGCTGTAGCGCAGCCGCAGGGGTGGCGCTGCGAGTTTTATAAAAACCATCTTCCTAAGTGGTTTTTATGAAACTCGCCCGCACTGCTCCGTGGCAGCTCCCGGTGAAGAACTGCAGAGACACGGTAGCGTGTCTCTGAAGATCTGCCTGGGGGCGGGCTTCCAGCTGGCGCACTGCCCTTATTGGTGGAGCGCCACTGGAAGCCGCCGGCTGCCATTTTGGGCACCACCAAATGCCGCTGAAATTCGGCGGCGTGTAGAGTGGCGAAACCACACTCCCCGCAGGGACGGAGCAGGGATGGAGCAACACGCTACCAGGTAATCTCCGCCCCTGCGTGCGCCACCCCGTTTCACCCCCCCCCCGTGAGGAAAGAGCCTTACTCTCTGCTCAACTTCTTCTTGTTGTTCACTGTCTTCCGTCTGCTTGTCTGCCACACTGTGAAGGGGCAGACAATGGATATCACCTAGCTCTGCTTTTTACACGTAATCAAGCCTGCAATAAACATGTAGTCTAGTATATTTTTGGACTCTGCTCTGGTTCTTTGAACTTGTGCTGTTTTTCGTCTGTTTTTGATGCACCGGCGTTCAGTGGTCATGCTGGCATACAGCATGCCCCCTGGATTCCCCCAACAATTAGTCTCGGGGACAAAATGTTTTGGAGGCATATTTAGATGTCCCCTCTCCCTCCCACAAAAACTTAAAGGCAACTGAAAGTAGCAAGCAACCCAACGATTTACTCTTGATTATTGTGTGATTATGGCAATAATGGGTTGAGGGCTCTGCATCTAGTTTCACAACAAATTACTTTTAAAAAGTAACTTTCCATATTTTGCAATGGGATGAATAGTTCACCAGCATTTCAAGAAATGAAGGACCTTCCCACCAACACTCTCAAGAAAAAAGCTTGTATCTTCCTCCATCAGCTAAAACACTTTTAAATTTAAACACAGCTCAGAAACTGAGAAGAAATTTTCCTAACTGTCCTATTAGTGGAAGATTTAGTGTTTTCCCTAGAAATAACCCCATTTTGAAGTCCATAGTTTTACCACCTATCGCCAGGACAATAGTGTTTCCTTTAGTCAGATAACAAGAATAGTTTTCAGTAAGACAGTCACCGAACTTAAGCACACTTCAGCTGTATCAATAAACAATTGTTAAATACATATTCCTGCTTCCACTGTCTCATAAACTTATTCCACAAGTTTGTGCTTGCTTTTCTAGCACTGAGTTCAGCCAATACAATATGTCAAAATGATACAAGTCTAGAATCACACAATCTACATTCCTCTGCCTTGCCTCATATTTAAAAAAGATGCTCTGGACAGAATCCAACCCTGAATTTATTCTAGTGGAACAACAGAATTCTGGATAATTCAGAGGGGCAATCTCTCCAAGTCCCTGCTCTGCTATGGAGGATTATGAAAAACCTTTTGAGAGTTTTCAGGCAGCTCCAGTAATTGCAGTGGGGACAGAAAAGGGAGGAAGTTCAGTTGTTTTGTCACTGTGGCATCATGTGGCATACTGTAGCATACTGCACTACACCTCTGTGTTATTTTATACCTTCATGCATGAACCATATATTTACTTATATGTCCTTCCAGGCGCTATTCATCTGAAAAGATTTCATATGAGGACTGGAGAATGTGGCTGTGCTACTGATTCCACCTCTGGTATAGTTGGTCCAAGCTTGCCCTGTCCTCTGACATCCCCCAAATATGGACATTTGAAGAGGAAGCTCGACATGGGAATAGCTGTTCTCAGATAGTGGCTTTACCCTCAGATATCGGCACCCAACATGCAGACTTGGGGTACATGGCTACCTTGAGGGAGGACCACTCTGGCCATCACTTGCTACTCTTTCATGTAAGGTATGAGGGAAGATTAGGTGAAGTACATCAAGAATGCAACTGAAATAAGTTGAAGTACGACCTGCCCACGTGCCTTAGTGCTTCTTCAGGGCAAGTCTGAAATGAAATCTTGACTTTCAAGTCATCATTTCTGTTTCTCTCCGATGTACTACTGTCAATTGCCTTGGTCTTGACAAGTTCAAAACCCCTTTGCTCCTCCCTCCCTTTTATATATCATACAGCCACTTGTTCACATTAAATTACTGGTGGAAATAATGAATACTAGTTTCAGGCAATGTAGAAAGAAACAAATAGATATCTTTCTAAGCAGCCTAATAAAGTTGGCAGAAGACAAATGGTCAATGAACAAAAACCCTTAAACTCACTGATTCATAACAATAGCCTATAAAACATCTAGTAAATATTCTTGTTACTATATTCATAAATATTCTTGTTGTTATTGAAAGATAATAGGAATTGAAATTGAACAATGTTCTACACTCATATACTTCCACCTGTCCTGATTTGTGACTAATGGATCATGTTATATTAAAATCAATAATAATAAAGCATTTATATTGTGCTTTTGAATGCTCTAAGCACTTTACATACATTATCTTGTAATCCTTAGAATAACCTTGCAAGTACCATCGGTATTAGTATTTAAATGCTAATCTTCCTGATATGTTAGTACTGGACTAGCTCATCACAACTCTTCAGAAAACAGTTTATTAGGCAAAGCCCTACTGTACTTTACAAAATCTCCCTGGAGTGTAATTTTCCAAGTGTATAGATGAAAGCACCATTTATGATCCAGGCTTAGTCAGAAATGACTGTTATACTTTGGGAAGTTTATTTTGGGTTTATCACATTTTACCTTTTTCAAATTTAGTTTAGGCAGTCAGTAATAATATGTTATGATCCTTTGCTTGGCTTTAGGTGATTGTGTTAACATTGTGTTGTTGATGATGTTGTTTATAAGCTGCAATGCTCTAGAAAACAATCAGGTACCATGTTTTTATTTTTAAGAATGTAAGTCATGTTAGGAGTCAGATTCAGGTACATGTGAGTTTAATTTGAGGTTAACTTAACAATTTAAGGCTTGGATGCAGCTCTAGAAGTGTAACTTTGCACCATAGGTGGGTGTCAGGGCCTCGGGTGTGGCCGCGCCGGCAGGCGCTGTGGAGGCCGACGCCGCGGCTACCTCCGATGAGGAGGAGGGGGGCTCGAGCCCTCCGGAGGCTGCAGCCGACGACAGGGACTGTGCGGTTGCCGCAGAGGGCTCCGCCGCCGGCGGGGAGCGCCGGGACGCCACGGCGGACGGTGGTCGCTGATCCTGGTGGGGAACTCCCCGGCGTGATGGAGGCCGCCGCCGAGGAGGACCGTCCCGACGCTGCGGAGGCCACCGGCCCGGTTCCAGTGCCACTGGGCATGGCGGGTGGAGACTCGTTGGAGGAGGCGGGCCCCGGGCCCGATCCCAGGGCACCATCTACTCGCGAGACCGCTCCTGAGGAGACTGAAGCCTTCGCCCCGCTGCTGACGTTCCAGTGGCGGCGGCAGCTCAAGGAGGCCAGCCTCCGGTCCCGGCAGCTGCAGGAGAAACACCTGGGGGCTGGGAGCTCCCAGCTGTAGCGCAGCTGTGAGTCCCAGCCACGTGCTCGGGCCGGATTGGCTGTCGGCTACTCAAGGGGTCTTCTTAAGGCTGGCGCGGGGCTGGGAGAGGCACGGAGCAACAACCGTCGGCTTTCCGTGCGTCTGTCACCCGTGCCCTGTTCCAGTCCGGCCCGTGTCTGTGTCCTGCTGCCCGGCTCTTCCAAGACCCTCCCCTGCATTAAGGTGAAGTAACCACTTTGTGTTTCGGGTGAGGCAACCCGCCGTTATTTTCTGTTGAAGCCTGCTGTCAAGGCAAACCTTAGTTCAAACTGCTGGTGTACTGCAGCACCTCTGTTATAGACTGTAATAAACGCTGCTTGTGACCAACACCGGACCGGCTCCTGCTTGACCTCGGCCCGCGCTGACAGGTGGGGATGTTCATTTCCATGAATATCAAAAACATTGATAAAGGTCAATAGGAAGCAGATGTGCATCTATCTTTTTAGCATATCTGTTTCCCTCTTGCTGAACTGGATGTGTTTTCTTGCTTCTGTCACTTAAGCAATAGTTTTACTTAAATTTTGCCCGTGCCTGAATAACTCTTAGACTTAAACAGTAATAACTGCAATAATACTTTCAAAGACAGTGGCTGGAGAAAATACTATAGATCAGGCTAGAAATAGAGAAGAGCACAAGACATCTGAAATTTGATTGCCCAAATTTTGGAAAGGGTGAAGACAACTGGATGGAGCCACAAAACCAAAATAGGGATTCTACTTGTAGGGGAAGATTTTAAAATCTTCTCTCACTCCCACAATTTTTTTTGTCCCAAATACGCTATTTGTACCATGGGTTAAAACATGCATGATATTTACATACTATGTCCCGCAGAGCAAGCAGCAGTTTCAAGGGGCAACTCAGACTAGGAATCTGATGGTGGAGAGGAAAAAGTGTGTATTAGTGCTACAACCCCAGTATGAACTGCTTGCTTCATTATTGCTGCTTGCTGACTGCTTCTGCTTGTACCTTTCAAAAGGACAGGGATCTCCTACTGCTTAAGTGAGGCATGTTCTCCTATTACAATTATTATTTATGGTTATTTTTCAGAGAAAGTCTTATCTGAGCACTGATAGTGCTGTTATATGTCACGTGTACAAAATGTCACCCAAAATGTGACCCTTGGTGGGTAAATTGCTTAAGTTTTTTTGCTTCCACAAAACAAATAATATGTATGCACACACACATACAGCACACACACTTAAGGAAACATCTTTTTTTTTTCATGTACACTGTATCAGAAAATTAAATAGCTATGTAGAGCCACTGTAAGATATCACCAAGTGCCCTTCCCACTACTTATCTGTAGCCATCAAGACAGAAGCTGGTTCTTCAGATTGGCAAGATCCTGTGCAAAAAAATTATTCCAGAGAGCTTACTGTCACCTTTTGTCACTGGATGAGTTTTAAAGTCAGCATCAAGTACTACTGAAAAGCTTAATAGTTTTAATCTGCCCCCTTTTGCATTTTTGAAATTTTGTGCAATTAAATTTCACCTAACTTTTCATACTTCAGTGACGATGACTTTAAAATGACACAATCCAGAGACAATAAATAAAATGCCTTCAAAAAAAGCCCTATTTGTTCTTGGTTCTACATTGAGGGTAGCTCAATTATTCTACTTTTCTAATGGTGAGCAGAATTTATGGAGAGACAAAAAAATTGGTGGTGGATAACAAATGTCATGCCTGGCAGTCCTCTAGCACCACTTTATAATAATACCATGCTCAATTAGGGTCACCTTGCTATATAATAAATGTTACATAGATCAAGAAGGTACACAGTAGAATGAACCAGAAAGTAGAATTAGGCATATTTTGGGAAAAGGAGAAACTAAAATGAAATGGGATACACAAAACCATGAAGGTAAAAGGAAGGGCAGATGCTTCCAAAGTAACCTAGATATTTCTTGCCTTCTGAATTTATTGACTTAATTCACATAAATTGTTGGTGGCCTATTGTGGCGCATGGTTTTGGCTTTTCTCACAGTCAGATAAGTCACAGATGAGTTATAACCTGACAGCTTTTGCATTTGTCTGACTTCTCCAAGCCTGGCAAATATCCAGCGCAAAAGAATTAGTTAATTATAATAGATGGTCCATAATTTATAGCAAGCAGCTGAATATACTGGCTATGAAGGGATATGTAGAATAAGTATGAGTATTGAGAAAGGAGAGGTGGCCCAGGCTAAAGGACAGAATTTTGTCTGGTCTTCATTTCAAAGCAAACAGATCAGATCTCCTCCTCCTAGAGAAAGATGTGGATGGAAGCATAATTATCTTTGGGACTTCATGCTTCACCAAAATTTTGGAGCTAGTCTCAGCTCAGATGCATACCATAAGACCTATGGAAAGTTATATTTTAGAATAAAATACATTTTAGAAATACACAGTTGAGTACAAAATGCATTTAGAAATTCGTATTCTAAATTCATATTGTAACATAATGCATTTTAAAAATTAGTCTGTAAGTACCTATTCAAATATCATTTTATTTGTGTATTTTCTTTGAAAAATACAAATTAATGTGCAAATAGGATGGATTTTCCTATGAATTAAGAATGCAGAAGTGAAATGGACAAAAAAGAGACTAGTCTAGCTATTTGTTGTGGGGGAATAAGAGATCAAAGAATGTGAACCTCATTTAACATTCTTGGCCATTCATCTTCCTTTTGGTTTCCTGCACAACCTGGCTTGTCCTGTGTTATGATGCTTCCTGTTGTCTTTTGTGCAAATAAGAAAAGTAGAAGCTGAAAACTAAGAACAAATATTTGCTCCCCACAATTTTTTTCCCTAGTCTTTGAACAGATTGTGCAAGAGCTCTCTACAGTAAAATAAATCCCAATTCAAACTGGAGCATGCGAATATGGAAGTTGCATTATAGTGGAATGAATTCAGAAAGGAAAATGAATTTAGAAGAAATAATATCGGAAGCAGATTTACTCAAATCATTTCAAATGACATCTCATATAATTAGGTTAACACTTCTGTTTAAAATGATAAAATACGCTCACCAGTGTTTAGGCTTATTATAATGTCACACAAGCACTGCGGAGCTCCAGTAAACATCAATTATTTCCTTACATCTCTCTCTTTCATGCACAGTTTGGGCCATGCTAATTAGCTTTCTCAAGCTTTGTAAGACAGATGCCAAAAAAATGGATTTTACATTCAGAAATGGCATCCCAAAGCTAATCCTGGGTGCCCTGCTAATGTGGCTAGCTGCTACAAGATCTGAATTCTTTTGACAATTCTTATAAAATCCAAAGTAGACATAGGATGTAAAAATTGTTGTTGAGGGGGAATAGAAGAATATTCATTCATTGTTATCAAATCAAATGGCTGACAGAGTGCTGTTAATCTGGAACAGACTTTTCGGAAATATTTTACAGCAGGGTGGTTTCTTTGAGATAACAGCACTCACAGCAGGTTTGGCCTTCAATTATTTTTTTTAAAAAAGAAATCTTATTACAAATTACAAATATGAATAAGGCATGTGGCTGTCCTATCTTTTGTGCAGATGATAGAAAGTAAAATATTTACAGTTGGATAGCTTGCCTCCTTTCAGTTAGGGAACAACAAATAAGAACAATATGTTTCACTTTATTATTTCCTGTAATATAAATAAAATATCCTCATTTAACTTAGTCTTGGCAGCTCAAATTGTCTTTTACTAGTCCATCAGGCAGCCATCTGTAATAGCCCATTCCTCTATAATCTAGATCCAGGATGGCCAGTCCATGGTTCCCCAATGTTGTCAGACCGTAACTCTCATCAGATTTAACAACATTACTACTGGAGATAGAGGATAGGAGCCACAAGTTGCTCACCCAGTCTCATGATTCATACTTGGCCCTGAGTCCTTCCTACCTATACATACTTAGGCTTTCACATATTTACAGTGGACAAGAACTGAGACCATCCCCCTACTTTGATGTTTACACATTCATTACGCGTGTCTACCAAGAAATCTGTTGGTGTGTAGTTATTTCATGCAGATCTTGTGGAGCACCACAGCTACCTCTTCTCAGGTCTCCAACAGCATGAATGTGCAGATAATGAGGTGTGGGGGCTAACACAGTGAGTGATTTCAGGGCTGGATGTGGTAGTATGACCCTGTTGCATCTTATATACATGAAATCAGATATGAAAAGGGCTCTTGCAATGTGACCCATATGCCCTGTCCTGTTTCCTCACAGAGGCATAAATGCTGGAATGTGCTTAGAAGATAAATGTTCTGCCACTGCCCTCCACTGCTATACTCCATGAAAATGGAGAGAACATTATAGTACTATTTGGTGATGACGATGATTAGTGATGTTTTGGAAAAATGTCAACTAAACAAACTAGGAACAGTACATAACCTGATGTTTGTTAATGTGTATTTCATTACACTTCTAAATATACACCCTAAATTAGATGCAAGCAGCTTAGATTTGATATCCTGCCTTGATTGCCACATGGTTGATTTACAGGCTCTAAAAATGCTCATCTCCAGTTGTTTTTACAGATTTTAGAAATGCCTCCCAGTTGACTGGGTAGGTGATTTCCTAGACATAATGTTTCAAGAGTGAATGACATTCATGCAAATAAATACCTTGCACAAATTTTAATGGCAGAGGGGATGACCTTCTGGAACATTTCAAACAAAATGAGATTGTCCACAAACAGCAACTGTAGCAACTGTGATGATCAAGCAATCAGATTCAGCCAGATGACATGCTAGAGGGATGAGAACAATGTGGCCCTTCATATATTATGGCAGTCTCATCCAGACCGGCCACAAGCCTTGTAATTTGGTGGGAGTTGTATCAGAAATTTTTGAATACATCTGTGTGATATACCTCCTGTTCTGGTCTATTTCTCATGAATTTCCAGGACTAGCTATGACCTTTTAACATAGGGCAGGGTGTGTTTTTTTTACCCATGTCCTTTGAGTTTCTGATACATGAAGGGATAAATTCTGATGTCTGTTTCCATTGTCCCACTGATGACGTTGAATGGGACTATCAGCTTTGTCACAGATGTTTTTCTCTAACCTTTCAACCTGGTTACCAGAATGAACATTTTCTCTGCATTGTGTTCACAGTATGATCTTTTGTTTTTCACTTTTCTGAAATGCTATTGCTGAAGTGGTATAGTGTTCTAGCTCTGTGGCACTATTTGTCTATGATGTGTGTGTGTGTGTGTGTGTGTGTGTGTGTGTGTGTCTTTTTTAATGATCCAAACCAGGAATGTGGATATTGCAGTAGTGATATGGAAGTGAGGTGTTGAGTTCACAGAGGAGGAGGATGGGGAAGGAAAGAAACCCCACCCACACCACAATTAACCATACCTCAAGAAGGAAGAAGAAGAATGGATACAATCCAGGTATTTCTATAGTATGAATGGATGTGGGAGTAGGACTAACCACTCCAAGGTATGAAATCCAGAAACAGAATCACTTGACGTTTATTGAACCTAACGGTCCATCTGGAGAAGCTGTTAGTTACCATGTCTTGAAAGACAGCCAATTCATCAGTGACTTCACACATTGCTCTTGTTGTTGAACCTGAAGGTCCTCTAAGGTTAAAGTATATTTAGGGCATGAATGGATATGGGAGCAGGAACAATCATTATGAGTCATGACATCCAGAAACAGGATAGGCCAACATAACCTGGAACTATTAGCTCATCTGAAAGAACCCTGACTTGCAACTCTCACCATTTCTTACCATTGGCAATGTTGGCTAGGGCTTCTGGAACTTGCATTTGAACATCATCTGGAGGGCCCCATGATTCTTACCCCATTCTCTTACTTCCCATCTCTTTTTTCTTTTATTTTTATCTGCATTGCTCACCAGCCACTACAGTTAATATGCAAAATAGAAATGTGCAACAACTACAGAGCTAAAATTATTAAATTAAAAATGTAACAAATGATGACTCAAAGCACAATAGTAGACCTCATCTTAATAGGAGCTGTTAACTTCTTTGCAGATCTTTAATTTCACCAGATTGTCTTGATCTGTGAAGGGAAAACAGGCAGAGATATCACAGAAATGCCCTAGGAGAAATCACAAGAATACCCCGGGAGCCATGATGATAATGGAGTAGTTAACTCCGCAAAAAATTACAACACAGCAATATATGAGCCAATATTTTGATACAGACATCACCACATGTGCATGCATTGTTTTTCTATGGGGTTTTCTTGAAATAGTCGTCAAGTTATGCTGCTAGCACATTTGATGGTGCTCTGTAAAAAGCTCTGTAATGAATTAAGGCTTGATCTTGTGAGTAAGATGCTAGTGTTTCCTTGGATCTTTAAACACAATATTTGGGCAGAATATTTCAAAGGGAACACATGTCTTCAAATTACTCTGAGCTCACATGCAAGTACAGTTCCCTGGAACCTAAGCCTCATATATTTAGTAACATTCACTTTCCCTTCAACCTGCAGGGTATTGTTCATTGTGAAGGATCATTGAACATGGAGGAGACACATCTGCCATCTGATCTGGAAAAACACTCTTAGATCTTAAGATGAAGAATTTGTTCCACATTAGGTCCTGTTCATTGCTGTTATAGTTAGAACTTCAAAGTATAGTATTAGCATAGTATTGTCATTTTCCAAAAAAATATTATTATAATAAGACTCTGAAAAATTTACTTAAAGACACATAAACTGGCAGCTGATTGAAATCAGAATATGTGAATTGCTGATATTGCCTCTTAAGGTTATTTTGCATTCTAAAACAGAAATGAATACCTAGTTCACTGGTAAAGAATGATAATGTAGCGTCAACTGGTCTTGTGGCCTTATGTCTATGTCTGGAAGTCATTCATACAAAAAATTACCAGCAAAATTATTTCAGACCATTTTTGGTGCAAATGATGAGCATTATATTCTTCAACTCTTGACAACTGGCACTTCAAAAATAACCATTTGATCTAAATCCAATTGTTAGATTCAACTAGAGCAAATACCTTAAACCACACTTTCATAAGTGTTGGCTCACCACTAATGTAGTGTGTTTGCTCTAGTTGGGAATATTAGGTGGATTCAGAATTATATTTACTATAAGCATTGTATATACTTCCTTTTTCTCTCTTCTCTCTGTAGCGGTTTTGCTGAAGCATCTATTTCTCTTCTATTGCAAAAAATGATTGTACAAAGGTGGAATTATTGGCTCTAGAAAAAATTCGAACTATGTGGTCATGTGAAGAGTATATGAGATTTAATATGCCGTGAAACTCAAGCAAAATAGAAACAGTTAATGCAAAAACATTACCAGTTTACCCTGGGATCTATGGATTACTTCTGTTGTATCTCCTATTTGATAGTGTTAAAATACTGATGAGCCACTATACAAAAAGCCTTTTGTGACTTAATGCACAAATGTTGAGCAAATCTTGCTTTAAAACCACTGTGGTCTTCCCTGAGGCAATATATATGTGTCTTAAGTCCAATGTTTACTGGCAGTATATGTCAGAAGAGAAATTGAAAATATGAGCAATGACCTACAAAGAACCCCATCATAGAAAAGACAAGACAACAAATGCAAGCAAACACCACAAGACAGCAGTTCCCAGAAGCCCTGGCATACTGCCCTGACAATTGTTATGATGAATTTCTTTTTTCTAAAATGTATTTAGAATACAGATTGTTGGATGAACTCAGGCCTAACAAAAAGAAAAGGAGAACTCAGAAGATATATTCTTGAAAATTGTTGTTGTGTGCCTTCAAGTCATTTCCACCTTATGGTGTGCCTAAAGCAAACCTATCATGGGGTTTTCTGGGGCTGAGAGTGTGTGATGCACCCAAGGTCATTCAGTGGCTTTCCATGGCCGAATGAGAAATCGAATCCTGGTCTCCAGAGTCGTAGTCCAATGCTCAAATTACTACATAATGCTGGCTCTCACTCTGGAAAATACTATGAATTACATTGTTATGAGAAAACTAAAGAATGTTCTGAACCACAGAAAGAGTCAGCACCTCAGTTAGACCAAGTACTTCATTCAGGAAAAGACTGTGAAATACCTGGCCTGAGATGCTTACTTTTTCTATGGGTTCAGATATTCCTTCAGTCTTTCTTGTAACAATATTATGATTCAGCTACTTGACAGTACTGAATGTATATGCAGCTGTCTTGTTGTTCTCATGACAGACAATGATGTTTTGACATCTTAAAGCTGAGATGTGGGCTTTTAATGGGTGTAGGCTATGCTTCTTTCATCAGTGTGATTTTAAACTGCTTTTAAATCCATTGTGTTGTGATATTTTAATTCTTTTCAGCATTCTAACTTTATCTGTACATGCATTTAATCTTACTGTAAGCTTCCTAGGGACCCAGAGACCCAATTTTATTAAAGAAATAAATACCCAGATTCCCCCCCCAAAAAAAGCATTTTCAGGACTCTAGCTCTCCTTTCAAGAGCTAGAACATCCCTTGGGTAATATCCTCTCAATGGGCCCTTACCCTCAAGTTTTGTATACTTCCTCCTCCTTTCCATTGCTATTACTGTCCACTTAAATGCCTCTTCCTCTGGGCCCAAAGCATGCCACTTCCCACAAGACAGGGCAAGATATCTAGACATTTTTACTCATTCTCATTGCTGACATCACTTGGTCTCTCAGAGAGGGTATATGAACAAGCAGCAAAAGCAAGGAGCAGGAGAACCAGGATCCTAGGACTGCCAGGTTCATCCCAAGACACTTCCCTTTATGAGCAAGAACAGTTAATGGCACGCCATTCAACCCAGTAAAATTACGTAGTGCCAATTTTGGGCCAATTTTGGGCCACCGAAGAGGGAGGAGGAGGAGAAGGAGGAGGAAGAGAAGAAGAGGAGTGGGAGGAAAACAACCAATATTCTAGATTAGCAGGTTAGCTACATACTGAGCATACTGGCTGCCACTGCAAGCAACTGGTATCTGTTCTCCTGTTTATTAGGATGCAGCAGATTGATGTTTCCTCTCCCTTCTCTCCATCAGTCTCTGGTATGACAGCCAGAAGCAGGATTCATGTGGCAATTCCTCCTCATACTGTGGATTGCTCATGGGAATTTGGTGGGAATGTCGATCTGCTTCATCCCTACTGATAGGAGAACAGACACCTGTTGCTCACAGTGGCTGCTGCCCAGTAAGTCAGGATTGGGGGACTTTTACAATGCTTATACATTCCCTACGCTACTGAATATGTAGGGATCAGGAATATGAATAAATTATAAATGTGTAATTCTAGCTTACATATCCATAACTATGATTGCAAATTCCAGTCAAGATCTACATATCTGTGGCAACCATAACTCATTGTGCTAGATACCTCAACATTTAACAGAGTATTTTTGGTGGTTGTCCAAACTGCAGCACTCAGTTTCAAGCTGTAATTCCGAAACAGGTGCTTCTAGAAGGAATCAAAAAGTGTCTATCATAAGCCATCAGGAAGTCATGGCAGCTGCTTCAAAATTTGAAAGAGTGGTTTATTATTATCATCATCATCATCATCATCATCCAAGATCCAATGGCTTGTTTCAAACTGAAATTCTAACCAGGGTAATTTGGAAGCAAAAAGGGATCCTTCCATAATTCGTTTGGACATTGTAATAGATATTTTAAAATTTTACAGTTTTTTTTGTTGCTATCCAATTTGCAGATGTCTGATGAGTGTGTGTGTGTGTGGTAGAATTGGTGCTAAATCCAATTGCTAGTCTAAATTAGAATAAACTAAATCAGTGGGACTTTCAGCAAGTACTGACCTAACAAGTCCCAACCGACTCAATGGATCTATTCTAGTTTGGACTAACTACCAGATTTTAGCCTTATGGCCAAACAGAGTTCTGCAGAAGGTCATACCTGAAATGACATGTAATCTTTAGACAGGCCTGTAGTCATCTGATAAGCAAACCAACAGTAAGCTAGTGCCAAATTCTACAATTTGTTTACTGCTTTTGATAGCATGAGAACACCCATAATCTGGCACTAAAGCTATCACAAGTTTCCATGAGATTCTACATCCAACAGTGTTGCCACTGGGAGACAGAGCAAATTAGTAGCTGCAACTGGTGGGATGTTGTGACATCTGCTCTCTTCTTCAGCATTATCTGTTCTCTGTAATTGAAAACATTCCAGATTATCTTTTCCTATTACCGATTAACCAGCAGGTAGTTGACCATTTCAGCAGGAGGCAAACTGATTCCATTTTGGTTCTAATGCTATAAACAGAAAGTACTTTTCCTTTTGGCTCACAAAGTCACTTTTAGAACAGAAAGCGGGGGATGAAACATATCAACTAAGCTTGCTTATGTAGCCCCATCATATTACGTATTAAATTCAAGAAGAAAAAAAGAATTCTCTAATACCAGACAGAAATATCTGTAACAAAGCTTACATACAAAAAAGATTGTTAGAATTGCTTGCTAACACACCTTGATATTAGGAGAATTTAAAGTGCTATGTTCCCCACCTCCCTTTTGATTGCTTTATTTTGCAGTCTTCACTGTTCATGGTGGCTTGTGAATTATTGCAATCGCTTTATTTAAAATAATAAAGTTGGTTTATCTGGTAAAAGCAGATGTTAATACTAGATTCAGTAATTATCACATAAAATGGATCCATACATATGTATGACTTTATCAGGTAATAACAGGTACTGAATATTTATCCCTCAAGCCACAATGACTGCACATTACAAATTTATGACTCTTCCACATCTTCCATACAGTTAACTTTTTCCAACAGTCTCAAACGGACAAATCTCATCTGACTTTACTGGGGGTATAATGAGTACCTTTTTATTACCTGTAGGTTGTATAATCATAAGTAATCATGGAGTTGTGGTGCCCCTAAAAATGTACACTGCGTGTCAGTCGGCACTTATCCACAAGCCTGCATCATGCACTGCTAGAGAACTATATTGTGTCAGGAGGTTAATAAACACAAATTAAATCCACTGAACAAAGATGCAGCATTTTCAAGAAGCTTCCTGGGTCACCTTGAGGTGCGGCACTTTAATCATCTCATAAATTTTCTCCAGGATGTTCGTTGGTATGAAAATCCCCCAAACTCAGTATGAAATCCAAAGCCTCCTCTGCACAGTCTCTATAGGATTATCTAGTTTTTGCAGAATATTAAGACAGCTCTGTGTCAAGAATAAAAAAGCAAACTTGTAAAATATTGAACCTAAACTCCAGATTTTCTGAATACCTGTAAATATTAATAGCTTCACATTTTCACATTGGCATAGATAGATAGAAAGGGACTGTTGAAAGGAAGCGCTAGAAAAGCTTAGATTCACATCAGGGTAGTCATGCTGACAGGGAGCTTACTATTAATGTTGAGGTACTTGGCATTGCATGTCATGCCAGCATTTTCCCATATGAATTCTGAAGTAGTGAAGTCATGTATAAAAATTTTAACATTCAGCGAACAGCACAAAAACACATATTTTGTCTGAGATTTGTGGTAGAAAGAGAATAAGGTGAGTTTGTGTCCGTTGGGCAAAGGCTGATGGTTTGGAGCGGTTTGGAGGTTTGTGTATTTGTTTTTGCACATTTTCTGTGTCCTGCCTGAGAGGAAGTAAATACTGACAGGAAGAGTCACTGACTGGTTGGGACAGAGCTAGCTGTCACTAGGTCTTTATATAGCTACGTTTTCAGTCTTTGGAGCTTACTAAACAAGATATGGGTGAACAAGATGAGAAAGATGGGTGTTTTCTAGGGGAGTTTGAGGTGGGGGCCCAGGCTGCTGTAACATTGTCTCTATAAGACCATGGAACATGGATGACAGAACAGCACTGGTTGTCACCTATAGCACCTGACTGAAACCACTTAAATGTATCAAAAACATCCAGTTCTGGAGAATAATAAGGTCCTTCTCACAGACTTTAGGGAGCAGTCCTTGAGCGGCTTATATATAGCTTCCCAAACTATGGCCATTTCTGCACTACACTGTTACAGTGCTGTTATTCTGCTCTCAACATCCTGTGCAATCCTGGGGTTTGCAGTTCAGGGAGGGGCATTTGGAATTCTCAGCCAAAGAGCTCTTTGGTCTCAGGAAACTACAAACTCCAGAATTCCACAGGAGGTTTAAAGTGGAATAATAGCACTATAATACCTAGTGTGGAAATGGCCATTATGTAGAAATCTTTGTTGTAGAATTTAGAACATGACTTTGCCTTTCCATGGTGGTGGGCTTGCCTGCTCCTGTGAGGCAGGAAGTTATGCTGCTGGCAGCTGTGCTGCTGGAAGGGACACCCAGACAGGCTTTTGCTGAGAAATCAGACTAAATGTGCCAAACAGCTACTAGGCACCAGCAATAGTGGGAGGTGAAATTGACAGCGTATCTGTCAAGGGCAACAGGAGTAGCAACATAGCTAACACTTATTAGCACAGGACGAGGCATGGTAAACCCACTTTGAATGTCTTCTACCATGAAAACCCTATAATGAAGCAATCCAAAGTGAAACAAGAGAAAGTGTCAGAAGAAACTCCCAGGTCAGATGACATTTGAACTACTGGGATAGAGCAGAGGACAGCTACAAGTAGTGCTGTGGCCAATGGTACAACTATTGTACCATTGGCCACAGCCACTCATAGTTGTCTTCTGCTATTAATATGTTCAGATGTGAGAGGCAGTCTGCAGCTGCACAACTCATATTATAGGAGCATGACTCAGGGAAATATATCAACATTGCAATACCTGGAATAAGTGATCTAAAGTGGACAAGAATGGAACATTCTAAGTCAGATAATTACGCAGTGTAAATCTGGAAATGAAAATCTAAGGAACGAGGTAGCTTTACTGGTGAGGAGAGATGTAGCAAAAGCAGTCAAAGGATATTTAGTCATCCCTCCACATTTTTTTTTTATTACGTTATACATTTTTAAACATACATGTAACATATATATATCATTTTATCCCAATCATCTATTTCCCTGTTCTTCCCTCCCCTTCCCACCATTTTAAACCTACCCCCCTTCTCCATTCTCTTACATCATTGTTACACCTTATCATATCTATTAATCCCATCACCAAATTCTAAACATACTTCCTTACAAAATCTATCCTCTAAATAAAATAACCTACCAACCACCCCTTCCCTTCTTTCAGAACTCAGGTAATCCATGATTCCTTATCTATAATTTCCTTCTTTTATATTGTTTATGTTTCATATATGTTTTTCAACAAATTTCAACATATTCAACTTCATTTCAATCTATATCTCATTTGTCTTTTACCATTACACCTTTTCTTCTTTTTCATTTCCTTTTCTTAACCATTACTACCATTTCTACATTTTTGACAAATAATATTTCTCTGCTTCCAAGACTCCTTTTCACTTTCCTTTTCTCCTTCTTTAACTTAAATCCATTAAATCTCTTAAATCTCTTATATTACCTAAAACACTAAATTATTAAAACCAAATTTTTACCTCATAAATATTGTCGCCTTCTCTCCCCAACAATTTTCCCACAGTGGGAGTACCATTTTCCACGCTTCCAATATTTCTTTTCTCTTACCATCTTCTAATGATCCAATTACTATATCTGCCTCAGCCATATCATAAAGTTTAATTAACCAATCTTCTATTCTTGGAACTATGTTTTGTTTCCATACCTGGGCATAATATATCCTTGTATAATTTTCTTTTGTGGTTTATTTATCCCTAATTCTTCTATCATATTTAACAAATATATTTGGGGTGTCATTGCAAACCTTATTTTTAATACTTCTTGTATTTTACTATGTATTATTTCCCAAAAAATTTTCACTTGTTTACATTTCCACCAAATATGAAAAAAATACCGCTTTCTTCACATTTCCAACATACATCTCTTGTATTTTTATATATTTTGACTATTTGCACTGGTGTAATATACCATTTGTATAACATCTTATAATAATTTTCCCTTAAGCTAACTGGTTTTATTAATTTCCAAGTAGTATTCCAAGACTTTTCCCATTGTTCCAACGTTATTATAGCTTTTACATCTTGGGCCCATTTAACCATGGTTTCTTTGACTACTTCTCCCTCATTATATCTTGCGAGTAATAGTTTATAAATCTGACCTACCCTATGTTCTGTTTCAGGTTTTAGTATCTTATCAAATTCATTCTCCCTAATTTCAAAACCTTCTTCCTCTTTATCTTTCTTGTATTTTTCCCATAGTTGCCTAATTAGAAGCCAATGCGTATCCAGGCCCTCTTTCTTTAATTCATCTTTTGTTTTAAAAAACGTTTTATCTTCTTGTACTTTTAATATATCTTTATATCTTATCCATGTTTCCAACTTTGGTTTTTCTTTCCTATAAAATGCCTCGTGTACTGATATCCATAGCGGTATTTTTAAATATAATTGTCTTTTGTATTTTAACCATGTTGTTATTAATGCCCTTCTTAAAATGTGATTTTTAAAATCTTTATCAATTGCATGTTTCCCATACCAAATGTATGATGCCATCCGAAATATAATTCTTCCCCTTCTAAATATAGCAATCTGTTATTAGCTAATGTTATCCACTCTATAATCCAATCTATATTATTTGCGTAGTAATACAATCTCAAATTTGGGAGGCCCATTCCACCTCTTTCTTTTATGTCCTCTAACACCTTTGTTTTTATTCTAGATCTTTTTCCCTTCCATATAAATTTTCTTATATCTTTATTCCACTCTGTGAACGGACATTCATTTCTCATTATTGGTAAATTCTGAAATAAAAAATTTAATTTGGGCAATATGTTCATTTTAATTACTGATATCCTTCCTAAAAGCGATAATTCTAATTTTTCCCTTTTTTTAAGATCCTCCTTTATTTCTTTCCACACTTTTTTATAATTGTTTTCATATAAATCTACATTATTTTTTGTAATTATTATACCTAAATAATTCACCTTTTTAACTATTTTAAATCCCGTTAATGTAACCAACTCTTCCTGTTCCTCTTCTCTAATATTTTTGGTGATTATTTTTGTTTTTCCTTATTTATTTTATATACCGATAATATTCCAGATTTCTCTAATATATCTTTTAGTATCTCTATACAATTTAGTGGATCTTCTAATATAATCACTAAATCATCAGCATATGCATTCAATTTGTATTCTTGGTTTTTAATTTTCACACCTTGTATTCTCTGTTCCATTCTAATCTTATTACTAACTATTTCCAAAATTAAGATAAATAAAAGTGGAGACAGTGGACATCCTGTTTTATCTCTGTTCCTTTCGTTTTCTCTCCATTTATAATTATTTGAGCCTTCTGTTCTTTATAAATAGCTCTTATTCAATCCAAAAATCTTTGCCCTAGATTAATTGTTTTCATCACTTCTTCCATAAAATTCCAATTTACCCTGTCAAATGCTTTTTCTGCGTCTAAAAAACAGAGAGCCATTTTCTTTTCATTGTGTTTATGGTAGTATTCTATTATATTCAATAACATTCTTGCGTTATTCTTTATCCCTCTTCTTGGTAAAAATCCATTTTGATCTATATGAATTATATCTTGTAAAACTTTTTTGAGCCTTTCTGCCAATATTTTGTAATCTACATTTAATAAAGCGATGGGTCTATAATTTCCAATTTTTAGGTTCTTTCCCTTCTTTTGGGATCACCATAATATTCGCTTGCCCCATGAAGCTGGCTGCACCCCTTTATTAACACTATTCATTACCCTATATAATGGGTCTATTAGTTGATCTTTATATACTTTATAATATAATGCTGAAAAACCATCTGGGCCTGGCATTTTTCCTGATTTTTGTTTCTTAATTGCTTGTATAATTTCTTCTTTTGATATTTCCTTATTTAATTCTTCTCTTTGTGTTTCCGTAATATTTAAATTTCCATCTTTTAAATATTCTTTTATCTTCTCGTTTTTCCATTGATTGCTATCCTGTTCTGCAAATAATTTCTGATAAAATCTTTCAAAAGCCCTCTTTATATCCTCTTGTTTTACCAAAAGATTTTCCTTTTCTTTTATTTGTATTATAATACATTTCTCTTTCTCCTTCCTAATTTTATGTGCTAACCACTTATTTGTCTTGTTCGCATAAAAAAAATTCTTTTGTCTTACCATTTTCAAATTCCTTTCTGTTTCTTGTGTATCCTGCAATGCTATTTGTTTTTGCAGCACTTTAATTTTTTCTGCAATTTTGTTATCTTGTGGGAAGATTTTCAATGTATCCTCTAGTTGTTTTATTTCCTTTATTATCTTTGTTCTCTAAATTTTTTCTCTTTGTTCATTCTTATCTCTTGCTGTATTAAATAACCCCGCATAACTGCCTTACTTGCTTCCCATACCACTCCAATATTGACCCCCTTATTTACATTTTCTTCGAAATATCTATCTAAAATTTCTTTACCTTTTTCTAATATTTTTTCTTCCTTCAATAAATTCTCATTTAATCTCCAACTATATTCTTTTTTCCTATCTTCCAAAATTATTGTTAAAAGGCTGTGATCTGATATCCCTCTAGGTAATATTTCCATTTTTTTTACACATTCACTTATTGTTTTTGTAATCCAAATCATATCTATTCTTGACCATGTTTTGAAAAATTCAGAAAAATATGTGAATTCTTTTTGTGTTCCGTAAAGATATCGCCATACATTTATCAACATTAAGTCTTCTGCCATCCCTCTAATATTTTTTGGTAGTTTCCCTTTATTTTTATTTTACTTGTTTATTCTAGATCTATCTATTTCTGGTTGTATAACCCGTTTCCAGTCTCCCATTATTATTATTTCTTTACTTTCTATATTTCTGATTTTTTCCCATAATGCTCCATAAAATTTTTCTCTATTATCAAAGGGTCCATATATTCCAATTAATATTATCCTTGTGTTTAATACTTTCATTTCAATTCCTATATATCTTCCCTGTTCATCATTTAATAATTCTATAGCTTCATATTTTGAGTTTACATATATTGCTACCCCTCTTTTTTTTTCTCTATGCCCGATATAAAAACTTTTCCTAATTTGGGGTTTTCTAAAAAATTTTTACTTGTTTTTACTATATGTGTCTCTTGAATGCAATATATGTCACATTTTTGTTTTTCTAAATAATGAAAGATTCTTTTCTTTTTTACTATTGAATTTATTCCTCGCACATTCCACGATAAAATTTTTATCTTCATTCTAAAATTCTCAACACTTTCTTCTATATAAATCTTTTATTCAATTTCCTCTTCCAAAGAAATATCCTCTCCTGTCTCTTCTAATTCTTGTTCTATCTCCTCCTGTTCCTGTTCCAGTTCTTCTGGTTCTTGTTCTTCTTGTATATTGTCTTGTTCTTGTTCTTTTCCTTGCTCCTGTATTTCTTTCGTTGTCTTCTTATATTGTCGTCCGTTATCTTTTAATAGTTTTTTCTTTGTCTTTTCCTCTTTCTCTTCTTCCCTTTTTTCTTTCCCCCTTTTGTTCTTTTTCTTGTCTCTTCTTACTTTCTTCTTTGAGTCTTTTCACAAAATCTTCCGCTTGTCGTATTTATTACATATCTTCTTTGATTAAATGTCAATATTACTCCTTCCAGTTTCACCCATCTATATGTTATTTCCCTTTCTTGAGTCCTTGTATTAAAAATGAATAATCTTTCCTTTTCTTTAATACTTGTGAAGGCACATCTTTAAAAATCCTTAGCTCTGTTCCATCAGTAATCAGCTTACTCGTGTAACTTTGGCGTATGACCATCTCCTTAACTCTCTCCCTGACAAAATATACAACTGTGTCCCTTGGCACTTTTCTTTTCCTTGCAATCAACGAGTTGATTCGAAAAATCCGATCAATTTCGATATCCATCTGTTCTGACGGCCAATCCAAAAATCTTGCAAGTGCTGGAATTACTCTACTGTAAAGATCTTCCTCCTCCATTTCTTCTAATCCTCTTATCTTTACACATTTTTCTCGATACTTCCATTCAGTGAGGGTATTTTTTGCTTCTGTTTTGTCCCACCGTTCCTTCTAGTTCCCCCGTTCTCTTTTCTAGATTTCTCATTTTTTCTTGAACTTCTTCCACTGTCCTTTTAGTGTCTTTCATGTCTTTTGGCACATTTTCTAACCTCTGCGTGAGCTGTTCCATTTCCTTTTTCATCTCCCTTACTTCTTTTTTCACCTCTGCAGAGAGATCTTTCATTTCTGCCCGTACATTTGCAGGTATGACTTTCACGGATTTGATTATTTGTGAGTTTCTTCAACCTTGGTTTCCTGACCTCAGGCATTTAAAAACCTGTCTCTGGTCTTCCTCCTCCACCAGCCATTGTCTGGCTAGCTAAAGATGGCTCACAGCCTGATTTCTCAGCACTGCAAATCCTCTCCCAGTGTTCACCCCTTCTACAACCAAGGAAGGAGATAGGTGACAAAAAGGAAGTATAGGGCCACCATGCCAACCCACCCGTTCCCTTTCCTTCTCCTTTCCCTGATCTGGTTTGGACCCTGGATGCCCATTCTCCCACCATGACGTGCTGCACTTCCCACAGACATGCACACATATTTTGATATTTATATCATGTATTTGATATTTGATATATACAAAGTATTTTTTTTCCATTTTTCCATTTTTCCCATTTTTTACAATTGTTCTGCACCCCTAACTTTTGCTTTCCTCCAAGGGAAAAATGCTGTGTCAGAATTTCAAGTAAGTTGTTCGTGCAAGGAAGCTCTCAAATATCACTAAGTTGGAGCCCTGGTGCCGGTACTGCAACCACAATGTTGTGAGTTTGATCCTGCAGGGCTCCAGGTTGACTCAAACTTCCATCCTTCCATAGGTTAGTAAAATTGAGTACCCAGCTTGTTGGGGGCAGTTAGCTAACACATTGAAAACTGCTTAGAGAGTGTTTGGCGCTATAAAGTGGTATAGAAATGCAAATGCTATTGCTATTTATGTATAGAAGAATAGGCCACAATGCCTTAAAACCAGCATGAGGAACTGGCCAACAGATACAGAAAAAAACTTATCTGAAGTTATTGCTGATCAGAGATGCTCCCAGGTGCTCCATATGAAGCTCCACATACTTTTCCACACATTGATATTGACTGTTGAATCAGTTGTGGGTAAATACATCTTCACAACGTCTCATGTTTGTATGTAACTTCAGGTTCTCTATTTGTTATCTAGGATTATGTATTAAGATCCAATAACTATTTAAGTTGCAAACATGTAACCATTCTAAAGGTCCATAAAATTCTCCTCACTGAGTTTTGAAAAGCTTGGCAATTTAAAAGTCTGCTTTGTTCTCTACCATCAGTACAGGTAAAGATAGTTCTTCTGCAGAGCCAGGACTTAGCTTCTCTTTGCCTTCAGTCAGTATGTAATTGGTTTGTTTTATCCTAATATATGCCATAAAATATTCATTTCTTGTTTTTGTGACAGACACACCACTTCAAAAGAAAACGCACTTTTGTTTTAGGAAATTGTAGATAGCAGCCCACAATGTTGGCTGAGACCAGAGCTCAGAAAAGTTACTTTTTTGGACTATAATTCCAAGAATCCTCAGCCAGCATTCCTGTTGGTTATGCTGGCTTAGGAATTCTGAGTCCAGAAGTTCTGGCTGAGACCACTATATTTTCAGTTGAGTATGTCTTCTTACATACAAAAGAAATGATAATTTGCATTCAGAATCTGGATTGCATTTCTGTGAGGAATTTTCAAAAGATATTGAAATGCTATGTAAAACTTGGAAACTCCAGGCCCAAGTGCAAATAGTTTCCTATCTTGGCTGGTTTTATGACAGGCATTCTAACAACATTGTCAATGAATTAAATGACAGGGAAACAGACAAAAACTATTTCCCCCTTATATTTCAAATGGTAGAAAAGTTCTTTTAAATTCAAATTGTGTACAAATACCACCTTTGAATGTGAAAGGACAACTAAGGTATTAATGCAAGAATTGGACTAGCTGTCTCCCAACCAGAAGGAAACCCATAAATAGCTTATGCCTTGGAAAAGGTGATAGAAACAGCAAACCTGAAACTCAATCATTCTGGAGCATTGTACATTAGGCAGGGTAAATCACCCTTTTCCTAGGAGATCAAGAGGAGTAAGAGGTGGATTCATGGTCTGTTGCACTCCTGCCATATAAATTGGCTGAAGGCCTTATGAAGGTCTCAGAAACTGTTTGCTGCCAATGTCAACTGGATGGTGGTGAAAGATGTATGTAAAAGGAGGGGTAGATTTCTATTTTAGTAACAGCAATTTCTTTTCATTTTGCATTTTGTTTAATGACTATCAAAAGAAAATATCTGAATGTGAGTGGTATCTGAATTATGATAACATATTGTTTACTCTTGAGAAATTCAGGGAATAGAATATTCAAACTGGGACACAAAAATTAATGCAGATTTTGGTATCATCCTGGAACATTTATAACCAAGGTGAGATGATAGATGGTAGACATGGTGGAGTGATCCAGACAAGTGGATGCAGAGAGTAAGACACAAGATTGCAGGCAGAGCAGATTAAAAATAAAATATGAAATAAGTGTTTCATTTAGTGGAAACGAAACATATGCTATTTTGTCTGGAAAATTTTGTGCTACACCACTGAAATGGTAAAATTTTAAAATTCAGAACACTGGACACAGAAAAGTAATTAATTTATTAAAACTGGAAATAGATATGAAGGTTATTCTGTAAGTATTATTAATCAGGTGATTCAGCAGCATCCATAGTACATCAAAGGAGGCCAGAATTAGAGATAAAATATTGGGTGGGTTGGTCTAGTGGGAAATGACCCAGAACAACTTTGGGAATGGCCGTTATACCTGTGTACTTTCTGTTGACACCAAGAAAAGCATGTTAACATGATAGCGTTACACCTGTCTACTCAGAGACAAGCCCAATTCAGTTCAACTGGATTTACAGACCATTTAATGTGCACTGAATTGCAGCCTGCAAACACTGAGATAGTGTGTAATATATAGGCATGGTCCATACTGTAACAAGACATTTAGTTATGACCATGCCAACTCCAGAGATAGCCTAGCTCTCATATATTTTAGTATTTCCAACCCAAGTATTCAGTGACTATATTATTCAATGTTTATCATATTTTCATTGTATGCTTTCATGATAACTATATTAAATGGTAAATAAAAAACATGATTTGGTATTTTTGTATTTGACATGACTAAATATAAAAAAAATCAGGTTGGCCAATGTATTTAAAAGAAACAGATCCACTTATTTCACTAAAAGCCATCCGAAATAATATCTGTTGATCATGTATATTTCATTCCCTTTAATAATCCAAACATTCCCCTTCTGATATCACCTCCTCCAGCACATCATTTTTCATTCTATGACCCTTCCCCTATCTCTATATATACTGCAGAGCTAGCAAAGGGAGAGCCTGAAGAACAAATTCAGCAGTCACACAAATTCCACAACAAGTTTGAAGCACTGACATGTTGGTTTCTTTTGAGTTTGAGAACTGTGATATAGGGTAAATCTTTCTAAATTCTACAGATTTAAAGAGATTGACTAAGTTGTTTCTCTTCCTCTTTGTTAGAAACTAATATTTGATAAGTGGAAGATCTAAATGTCATTTTCTTCATGATAATGATCATTTTATTATTTCACACCATTAATATTAATCCAGAAAAAGGGAAATAACACAAGTGGATGACATTTGCTGGTTTGAATAGCTATGGCAAAATCTTCATTTCGTTCATGTATAATTAGAAAAAAAGAAGTCAGTGCCCCAATAGCTGCTGTTAGATTCTTTGATGTGAAATAAATGTAGCAAATCAACTTAGTGCTCCAGGGCTTGTATTTTCTTTACTAAAAATGCTGAAGTGCAAGCATTTTAATTATTTCATTGGAAGGTTGCTTGCATTTTCTGAGAATAAAGAGATTGATTGGGAGCACAGATTTCTATGTGGAACTATTTCTTTATTGTTGGGAAATATACGGAACACCAAATGAATAGCCTAATGTTGGCTTCAGTAGTTTAGATAGCTGGTGAGATGATGCACTGGGATGTAAGAAGTAACGAGCAGTAATGACCAGATCATTAGTGGATGGTATTATATCACGATGGAAGAACAGAACTTAGGCAAGATAGCTTTCAGTACCTTTGTCCAGCTGCTGAGCCCTTGCACCCCACCACTCAAGCTTATATTTGGCACCATTTACTGGGTGATTTTTAATTCACATTTTAAATGTCTTGTCATGCCTTCAAGCACATAATTTATCATAACCCTGTGAAGTTGTGGGAAATTTAAAAGAAGGCTCCATCAGGGCTGGTATTGGCCCCACTATCCCGCTCCTAAATTGAGCAGTTATGAGCAGCCATTTTAACTTTCCCACGTAGCCCTCAGTGCATTATTACTACAAAGCAACATGACACATTTTAAATTATTAGTTTTTCACTCAGAAGTGCAGCTCTTGATATCCTGGGCTAGGTGACTTGAGGGGGAAGTGGTCTTCCTTCCCTGAACATTCTGCCTCCTCTTGACACCCAAGCAACTCTGCTACTGCCTCACTCATCCTTTTCCTCATCTTCCTCACTGTCCTTTGCTCTCTCATTTCTTAAGTCACTTTCTTTTCACCAGTATCCCACTTCACCAGGGAGCAGTAGGAATAGGAGTCATTTTATTTATTTTAAAAAAATAGTTAGATGACTAGGTGTCCTCTACAGAGAAACAGTTGCTAAGACTCTAGTTATGCAATCTGCTTTCTTTTCCCTAGAATTCCTCAAATACCAGAGGCACTCTGAAGTAACCTGCACTCTGCACCATGGCCAGTGCTTTCATGGACTGGCCACACTTTTTTTCTTGGTTGATGGCATCAGCTGCAGATGCAAAATACGTTCATGCCTGTTTCATGCCCTACCATCATGTGCCCCTGTGTCTAGCTGTTTTCTGGGGTGTGGGCAGGCTGCAGGCATTCAAAGTTAGTACTCCATAGTTGACTCTCAGAGTACCACATAAGCTTCTACCACAGACTTTGGATATAACACATCAAAAATAATAATGTTACTGTAGTATATTACTTTGATGGGTAAGACAGACATAAAGAAGGTCCTTATATTAAGAAAATGTAATGAACAGTAAAGTTTTTACTGTAATAGGTAACATTAACTCATTACCTTCAAATGATGTATTTTGGAGTCATTTTGTGGATGGAGAGAATTTGAGGACGTTTTTAGAGTTTGTTTGGGGTTTTTTAAAATAACTTTACTTCAAAAGTAGCACAGTTTTCATTAGGTAACACCTAAAGAGTTGCTGCTTCCACAAATAATGCCAATGTATTAATATTTAAAAATAATGTGGTAAGGACTTCACTGCCACAAATTGAGTTGACAGTTTTGGAGCCCACCAATATAGCAGACGGCCAAAAGACACTGAAGTTCCCCTCTTGCCTGGAATTAACCCTGCTGCAAAGACATCACCATAAAGACTCATGGCTGACAGACTGGTAGCACCCAGCACTGGCCAATGATATCAGGCCTGTGCCAGTACAGGCCACTTTTGCCCCCTCAGCAAACCTACCTTATCCTCCCCTCTCAGATTCTTTACAGATACTGTTACTTTTTGAGTCTCATGGCAGTAAAGATTTTGTCCCCTCCCTTCAGTGACGGATGTTCAGTGCTAGCAGCTTCTTCTTTTCCAGTCACCTCCTCCCTAGCAGCCAATGACATTAATATGCAGCAAAGTAGTGTCCCATATATATGAAATGAAACAGACTTGTAATAATGGCTATGCAGTTATTTCTAGAGCAACAAAAAAGGGAGAGAGAAAGCTACCCACCACAAAGGCTTTTCCGAGGGGAACAAAAAATGAATTAGAAATAATATAATGAAATATTTATTATGGGCTCCAATATGTGGGTTTTGCATTTCCCCACATGGGGTTTCTCTGGAAAGGAGAATTGACTGAGCCACAAGTGTTATTGTGTACTTATAAGGTCTCTGGTGAGTACTTTATGCAAAATATTTGATATATTTATGATCCACGAGCAATTTCATTCTATTTGTCAGTGTTGAATTTGATTGCACCATATTCATGAAACAGGATTGATAAGAAAATAGGATAGACATTTTTCTGCTTCCAATGCTTAGAATTGCAATGCAATAGAAGGTCATAAGCTATTTTAACAAATTACTTAAGTACATCCCATGGAATTAAAGTTACATTTGTGGGCCTGCTGGCATATCTGAATAATTTCCCCCAAAAAAGAATGTGATTGAGGAAGAAGTTATACAATAATTCAAATGATACATGCTACTCAATTGGATTTTGGAAAAAAGGAATATTTCAACATTCACATTACACAGAATGTGTAATACATCCAGTTTTAGCATATAATATACTTAAGATAGTGACAGGGGTCCAGCAGAATCCAGTATCCAATGACATTGACTTCAGGACCACATCTACCTACCTACTAACCTACCTATCTACCTGTCTTCTGCCCTGCCCTGCCCTGCCCTGCCCTGCCCTGCTCTGCCTTTTAAGTTCAGTACTGAACAGAATGACAGGCCTGGGTAAATGGATTTGCTGGCATCATGTCAGTGTCTGACACATTGCTGACCCTGGAGTTCTAGGCCTGTGTAAATGGATTCATAGGCACCATGTTATTTTCACACAGTTCAGTGCCTGTGACACACGTGGTACAGGCACTGTATGATAGGATATAAAAACAGCACCAGTGTTGGCAAGTAAGTGCAGAGAACTCAGCACTCTAGGGAGCCGGTACATCAGCGTCTATTTGATAAACCTGTTTCTCTAAGGAGTAGGGAATGTAATTATTCACTAAGTTTCTTCTCTAAGGTAGCAACAAGTAATTTCAGCAATTTTCTCCTTCTGTGATAATGTCTTCAAAAACCACACAATTTTTGAAGGCTATTTGCAATTTGGACTTATTCTGCAGAAGAAGAAGCGGGGGGAGGAACACATGGTTATTTTTCCATGCAGCAATTAATATATCTGCATTGAAATATTGTTACCATGCTGTACAGCCCCATTCCATGGTACAGGATAATTGGTGAGAAATATCATCTCTAATATAAAAATCATACAGTTACGGCTGGAAGGCATAAGGAAAAGGAATCTAGTTAGAAGCTACATGCCAAGACAGGTGACTGCAGCATGGTTAGATCATAAGTTCAAGAAGATTAGACAGGCAGCCCTGGCAGTGATAAGCTTGTGATAGTCCTCTCAATAACCCAACCTTCAAATACAGTAGCAAACGAAACTGCCCCAATGAAGCAACTGATGGTCATTATCCTGTTACCTCTTTCCACAGAAACTCTCCTTTGTTCTTTCACCTGTCCAAGCATTAACAGACTATCATGACTCCCATCAATGCTTTGTCACCTAAAGTTAAGACCATTAGTCAATTCTGGACACCTGTTGCTTGCTCTGCCAGACAGCATTAACACATTTTCCTTCAGATCAGGAAACAAAATACTTAAACCCTGGCTTTAAGCCCAACAATTCATAGTACCTTAGAGGCATGTAGGCATGTCAGTCTGTCCATTGACTTCCAGGTTCTTGTGCTCTGTGCTACCTTCAAACTCTTGTTTGAGCCATCTCACATCAATCTGTTTTTGGAATGGTAATTATGACATACTTCATCCCAAAATCTCTTGCTATGCGTCCTTCATCTCCTTTCCCTTCACTAGCCTTGTATGGTTCATGGAACTGCTTGATTGCTCATGTGTGTCTGTGAATCGTCCCAATAAAGGCATTCTTTTGACTCTCAACTGATGTCTCACAGTTAGTACTGGTATACACAGGGGAAAAGGTCCCATGGTTGGCCCCCACCCTTTGCAGACCTCCTTTTGAGCTATAATTTCCCACCTTTCTAAGGAGACACTAGCACTGCTGAAGGACCTCAAGGTCCCCCACCTTTTGGGGTAAAAAGATTATTTTCCTTGTAGAAAAAGCTGTTTTCTGTGCAAAAAGTCCTGTAATTGAGGATTTGTTCTGCATAAAACTTGCACGTGGTTGATTTGAATAGGAAACAGATTTATTTCACAGGAATTAATATTTCTGTATTCAAATATTATTTTCCATGCAGAAAAAGCTGTTTTCTGCTCAGAAAAGCTTTATTTCTGCTCAAAACAACCACGTGCAAATTTTGTGCAAAATAAATCACAAACTAAGATTCACATCAACACAGGATTCTTCTTGTCACAATTTTTCAACACTCAGAAAAAACACATTTTTCAATCATTTTTCAATTATTTTCAAATATTCTTCCATCCCTGCTAATGAGATACGAACTATGCCATAAAAGGAGATCCAAGGTCTCTCCATTCTGTAGTGGACACATGTGGATACTTTGCTTCAGGCCCCTTCAAATCTTGGAAATGATACGTCCAACTGGAAAGCAAAATTGAAAGATTATTCACAGGTGTTTGTAAACCTGGCTGTTTCCCCATTTTGCATTAAACTGAAATATAGTGTACATTATTCCATTATCAATGATCACTGAGCAAAAAGTATCACTTTATCTGTTCTGTATCCTGTATTGTCCTAGCCTAACACGTCAACAGATTTCTGTATTTCAGAACAATGCTGAGATCTGAAGCCTGAGGGCAGAGAACTGTCAACTTAATGCTTTGTTAGTCACCCTGGGAGCCTCTTTGGCTGAAAGGTGGAGTACAAATATGATAGATAGATAGATAGATAGATAGATAGATAGATAGATAGATAGACAGACAGACAGACAGACAGACAGACAGACAGAGAGACAGAGAGACAGACACTTACATATTTTTCACTTGTCTGCCTTTATGGACCTTTCTGCACTAGACTGTGATAGTGTTACTATTCCACTTTCAACATCCTGTGGAATTCTGGGGTTTGTTGTTTACTGAGGCCAAAGAGCTCTCTGGCTGAGATTCTAAAGTCCCCTCCCTAAACTGCAAATCTCAAGATTCCATAGGATGTTGAAAATGGAATAATAGTGCTATAACAGTGTAGTGTGTACCAGCCCTATATTATAATAACCGTTCTAGTAAAACTTGGATAGAAAGAGCGCTGGCTATTAGGGCACCTCAAAGTCAACTGAAAACCAGATAAAAAGGAAATATAGACCTAACTCCAATTGCTACTCCCAACTTGAGTAGTCCTATTGAATTACTGGGATTCATGTAAGTATTGACCTACTATCCAACAACTATTCTAGTTGGGAGTAGTAGCTGGATTTAGGTTATATTTTCCCTAGTTACCAAACATCATGGACTGTCTTTGGATCTCATTATCCAGAATTGCACTGTTTAGACTTGTTTATTTGTTGCTTAAGAAGAAGTAGTAGAAGCACTAGGATTGACAAACTTCCATGCATCATAACTGAAGCAATTTATTTCACAAAGCACCATGACAAGGGAATAGATGGAGGCAGGAAGTAGTGCCTGAATGTACACTAACACTTTCTGAAGTGTTAATCCAAGCAGTAGAGAATGGGGTGGTAGAATCTGAACAGATTCTTCAGGCAGAACAATATTTTATTTGGATTGGCATTGCAGAATATTACTCCATCCAGCTTGGCATTGTTTGTTTTAGTAATCAATAGTTTTCTAAGGTTTCAGGTAGAAGCTTCCTCCCCTCCGATACCACTTTTCCCTTGTTGATGCCAGAAATTGAGTTTTGTGTATGCAAAAATGTGTGCTTTACCACTGATTTGGGGTCCATGTTCAGTGCATGATATGCTCCCATTCAGAATTCCAGCCAGTCATCTGTGCGCTATCTCAGGAAAACAGCATTTTCAGGATATTCCATTCCACCCACATTTTCTGTCCCCTGCAACCATCCGTCGGCATTGTCATCACACCAAACATGTTCAGTCCTTATTAATGCATTTCGGTTTTTCTTCCTTTCTTATTCTCCAATCCTTAAAGATTTCTTGTATCTTTGCAAGCTTCATAACTTCTCTGAACTGGATGATATGCCCTTTTTGAACACAAGTGATACCATTTTGGCTGCATAGTGATCCATATATGGCACATGAGTTCATTGTATGAGATGAAGTCAGGAATAGTGTGCGATCCATATGGAAAGAATCTGCCTATTGCCTCAGTCTCTAATTTTGCCACATATTACTGTGGACAAAAAGAATTGCATCACTCCCCATAGAAACTATGGCTGAGATCCCAGATGGGACACATAATTATGATGTCATAGCTATGGTCTGTTTTATACCACAAGCTCACAAAACCCACCTTAAAAGCAAGGCAGCAGTACTGAGTGAAGGAATCTTGCAGTGTTAGCAGGCAGGGTCCTAGAAGATGATGCCAGTGACCTTTGGTGCACCAAGGAGTTGTGATAGGACCCTGCAGGGTTCCCTGGTTCTGTTAATCATCATGACTTGTTCCAGGAGAGGGGTTTCAATAGTCATCCATCGGCACCCTTCTTGTCAGAACTATAGAATTTCTTTGCTGAATATGGCTTCCTGATCTTTAAAGTAGGTGTTAGGGGCCTCAGCAGTCATGGTAAAGGTGCCATGATTGTAAATGTGAATGCAAAACAGTTATAAGTCTAGCTTACAACCTTGCAAGTGCCTAACAGTTGATGTCAGCTTTTTCATGGCAATGATGATACTGCCCAATAAGTCTGGTTTTCAATTCTTGGTCATGGTAGACTGAAAGTTTAGAAGTAGTACCTAACTCCACAAGTGAGTCAAACCTGTCACCCTGATGATGCTTCTACTGTCTGTCTAATAAAAACGCAGTGGAAAACTTTCAGTCCATAGGCCATGTGTGGCCCATGTGGCCTACCCAGCAGCACTGCATAAAGTCCAAGAAGAGAAGGCATCTCTTCCTGAAGTGTGGATAATACCCCTTGCTCAGACAACAACCTGCCACTCACAGAAGTGGCCAGAGGACCAAAGTGAAAATAGAAGAGGGCTCCTATACCTTTAATGATTGTGTAAAAGAGGTAACTTTACCAGATGTTGCTTGTTACTTCATTGCATAACAAGCAACACCTGCTAAGATTACCTCTTCTGCACATACATAAAGGTACAGCTCTCTCTAGTTGTCATTCTGTCAATCCTACTTGTCTGTGCTACTCATCTAATCAGCTGAGGCCTCTCTTCCTCCTAGGCCCCTCAGCTCCATAGCCAGGCTGAAACAATAGTTCCATCTGGAAAGACAAGGGGACAGCAAGGCAGCTCAGTTGGTAACCATCTCTGAAGCCATTCAGAACCTTTAAGTAGCAGGTCACAAAAGAGGAGCCTCCTATTAATCTGTGTGAAGCAGACTACTAAGGGGTGGGGAGTCATAGGGAAAGGATGGAGTACACCTGAGAAGGAATTTTTCCACCATCCCTGCACTCACCTCTGCTCACATCATTGGGAAGTAGCTCAAGAGTTGTGTATGTGAGTGAATGGCTATAGGTTTACCTATTTTAGCAGGAGGTTCTCAGTAATATTTCAGGGAAGAAATGTAGCCTTTAAGTCAAAAGGATGTCCCAGCAATTTAGTAGTATCAAGTAAAGGCTGATGGAGAGAAGTAGCAGTGCATATGTGTGTGGAATTCTTTTACAGTTCATTAAGTAAATATTTCCTTTCTTCATGATTCTTCCATTCATTTCCCCCCTCATTTTAAAAAAGCAAACCTTTATGAAACTTCCCCCTCAGAACTTAGCATGATCATAATCTACAACAGCTATACAATTTTCTCTGTGTTTAAAAGGTCTTTCTCAAGACCTCTATACTAATACCATATATTGCAAGATATACTCACAATACCTGTAAATAATCTAGACATCAGGGAGAAATTTGTAGGTGTAGTGGCTTTTAAAGAAAGCACTGGATAAATATAGCAATTAGTAATATGGCCACAGGTTGGTAAATAAAGGTCTTTAAACCACTTTAGCTGCCCACACACCACTAACCCTTAAATTATGAGCAATAGTAATGTCATTTGTCGACTAGTGTGGGTGAAGACAACAAAGCAAACTACATGTTTCTGGTGCCCATACTGAGATAAAGTCACATTTTGATATGTACCTTGATCAGTGCAGCTAATTTACATGCATTAGTTTCTTATAAATCATGGAATTAGTTTCCCAGGTTAAAGATCTTTCTTACTTTGGACATTTTTCCTTCCTTTTGGGGAAAAAAAAGCCAACTAATCAAAATGCTGTTTTTGTTTGAACATATATGTGAACAAAAGCTTACAGTATAAAGACTTATTGTGCTCTTGATGTTGATTCTTTGTACTTATTAGAGTTTATAATTTGTTGAAACTGAAGGACTTTAGAATCCATGTGTATGTTTTAGTTGTTTTGGCTAGTGGCCTGCTTTGTTTACACTTGCTGCTGTTTCCTCCACTTTTAAAATGTTTAACTTTTTACTGCTAAAAAAATATTCAATAGATATATAACTATTAATTTTCTCTCTCCTACTGATGCTGTATAGCTTTTTAGACTTTCAGCTACCTGACTCTGGAATTATTTCAACTCACTTCCAATCTGTTCTGTTTCTTATTGGAATCAAAATCTTGGAAAGCTTTCAGCAATACCTGATGACTTAAAAACAGAAACTTGGTAAGGAAAATATCTCCCCTTATACCACTCCAGTGGAAGACAGAATGCTGGTGAATACTGTCAGACAGAGGCAAACTTACACTGTGGGTAGTAAAAAAAGACAATACCATGTCCAGGCTACTAGGTCTCTGGTTAGGAAAGAAGCCACCAAAACACATGATTCTCATCAATCCAAAAGGTTGTAAGTTGACTTGCTTTCATTTAAACAAACAAACAAAAATGCCACATCTACCCCATCAGAGGAAGTGGTAGAGGAAGCATGAATTAATGTAGAATGCAGGCCCAAACTAGTTGAAAAGCTTCAGCCCGTATTAGATGGAATGAAATGCAGATGAAATAAAACTGTCAAGTAACCATTCTTTTGTTGAAAGATTTTGATTCTGTAGAATATATTTCAGCCTTTTCCTCTGATAATATAACATAGCTCCTCATTGTCCACCTCAGAGATGGGTCCCCCTGAAAGGATGTCTGGTTCTGCTATCTACAGTGTACAGATTTTGAAACTTGTCAAGATCACTTGTCCTGATCAATTTTGTTGCCATGAAATTCTTCCATGAGCATGGAGGTATATTGCTTTGTTGTTTTTAATTGCTGTCAAGTTGATTTGGGTTAACTGACAAATGAGAGACTACTAAACCATTCTGTTATAAACAGCTATCTTCAGATCTGTATTACTGTGGATTATTAATTTATTTAAAAGTATTTATGTTCTGCCCTTTAACCAAGAAGGCTCCAAAAGTGCCTTACAAGATAAGCAGCAGGGCAGTCCCTGTCCTTAAGTAAAATATGACAAAGAAGGAATAAAATAAGAGTGAGAATAATGTGGTCCTCCAGATGTTCAACTGCAACTCCGAGCATTTCTCAAAAGCTGCAGGAAGTTGCAGTCCAGCTACATTTGGAAAGCTGCATGGTTCCTATCTATGGAATGAGGGATGGTTTTATAATGACCAGCTGAGTGGAGATGGATTAAGGCAGCCCACTGGAACAGCTGCTTATAGCTGAATGAAGGAAGTCAAAGATATTTTCTTCTACTACTACTTGCTTTCCTCTTACAGGCACCATATGTCTGCATGGTCGGAAAAGACTGAGGCAGTTGGTCCTTCAATGAGCCAAATCCAGATCTGTATGTGGACTCTTCCTGCTGTCCACCTGCTATTCAATCTAGCAGATGACTGCAGGATGAGAGTCCTTGTACAGCTGCAGTTAGAAGCTGGAGGGAAAGTTTTCAGCTTCAGCGGGGTCCAGGCATGATACAGGGGTGTCTAGCAGCCCACATGTTTCTAACCAGGATCTCTATGAGTAAAGGTGCTGCTTTGTGAAGGACCACCAAGGCTTTATCCTCAGGCACAGGACAAAAGAGTTTGGTGTTCTCCACTACGGACAAAGTCTGACTTTTGTCTTGCTTCTTCAATGATGTTGGCAGTCCTTTTGGAACTGAATGCTATAAAACAGAGTTGTGACTAATACTTACCTTGGGATGATTGAAGCATTGTGTCTAGCAGTTTGTGATAATGGGCTTTTTCCATTATCCAGGCAACATAGCTGAAGGGAGATAGTTCATTCTCCAGGTAAACAAGGGTTATTGAGGTGTCGGGCTTAAGTTACATTTATTGGGGGATCAGCATCACAGAAGGACATCAGAGATCATGAGAGACAATTGCCTAATCACCAAGAATAGATGGGGGAACAAGGTGAGAAACTTCCAGATGCTTTGGACAAGAAGTTATAAAAAGGGCCTCAAAAGACCACAAGGCAAGGGAGACAAAGGAACATCAATGAAAAGCAAGAGCTGGTGGCAGACTGGGCAAAATGGGTCCAGACTCCCAGCTTCTTCCCACGACACCATCCCAGTATTTAGTAGTAATGTGTGTAGAATGGGAATGTTTTAGCAACTGTTAAGTAACAACTGAAGGAAGATGCCTTCATGAATGGCATATGTTTTGTCATTGTGTTTGTCTGCTTAGAATAAAAAGCTTTTCTTATAAAGATCTCCTCTATCCATGCTTTCTTTCTACGTGCCTTGCTGGTTGTGCTCGCAGATAGAATTCCCCTCTTCCACAGAGGGTGGGAGAAAAAAGCCTCTGAGTTCAGATATTCCTTCTCCAGTAGCTTCCTACTGAGCTACTGCATGATGGGGATTTAAAATCAGTAGGTGGTGGCAGCTAGATGATCTCCAAGGCAAAGAGGGGTCCTATCTCCTACTTGAGGGCAGGAGACAGCATCGGGTAAGAGAATAACTCCCCCTCCTTTCCCTCTCATGGTTGTCATGTCTCTTGCTGGAAAATCTGGCAAAAAGAACCTCTTCTTGCAAAGTCTGAAGAAGCACTTGCTTCCTCTGCTTCTGTTATTCATACCTTTATATTGTTCCCCTCTAGGTAGCAGTGAAGAGTGCTGGAGTGTGGAAGCAGTGGCTCTAATGGCAGGAGGTGCATAAAGAGCACTAATGAGCCAGGACACTTAGCAAGACTGTCACTGTGAATGCTGTGAAGCTTTCATTCTCTCCATGTAGGTTTTGTGTCATCTTGCTTGCTCATGATTAGCAAAAGGCAAAAGGTACCTGAGAGACACAGCTTAACATTAACAAAAGGGGGTCAGTTCCTGAACATATCTTCAGATATGTTAGCACTACTATACAAATACTATGCTCAGCCTTAATTAAATTGATCCTGTTGCCTCCAGATAAAGGAAAAGTGAATTATTTATTTGCATTAGACATAGCACTTTGTTTTAATTTATATGGCTTTTATGTATAATCCACTCCAGCAAAATTTTTGGAAACCTTTATTGACCTTTCGATTGCCTGGAAGCAATGTGGAGATCACCATTACTAAAAGTATGTCATTTGCTCATGCAGTATTACATTTTTCTTTCTTTCTTTCTTTCTTTCTTTCTTTCTTTCTTTCTTTTTTTTTTTTTGTTATTATCAAAACAAATTTTTTAAAAGTATCAATTTTCCATCTTGCTGTTCCTCAAAAATAAAATAAAATAAAATGCCACCCAGAAACCAAATTATTTCTAAAATAAACTAAAACATGCAGGCATCTTAGTCTTGTGTATAATCCTACTTCTCTCAAAGTCTTCTAAATGTGTATGATTCTGAATGCAAAGTACAAATTTCCCCTGGTAAATCATTTTTGCAGTTTTAAGAAATCAGCAAGGAATATTTGCCAATTATTTGCAGACCTACGGAGTAGCACTTCTAGCTTCATTCTCAATTATTTTCAAAAGAATATAACTGCAAGACACCACAGAACAATTGTCCAAAACAGAGATAAGTGGAATCCCATCTGATAACTGCATTTTGGAAGGTCAACATATGGAATCATTATAAGGGATTGTGTTATACAAGCTGCATATACCAAGGGCTTCCTCTTTGAAATGCTATTTATTGTAAATTGCAGTTCTCTCTTAGACAGTGATTTTGGCTGCCATCCTGTTATCCTACTTAAATCTCACTGACTTCAACAGGATTTAAAGGGCATGCTTCTTTGTAGGATTGTAGTCTTTATCGTGAGGCTTCTTCTCCCTTTCTCCATGTGAGAAGCCTCTTCCTTTTTCTTAAGGAGTACTGTTACTCATTGGTCTAGTCAGACAATTACTGGCTGATTATAGTCTTAGTAAAATGGGTGAAGTAGGGTGTGTACCTTGATCACAATAATTGGTTTGGATCCTAATTCAGCACTTTGGAAAATGAATGACCTAATTTGGGTGAGATAGATTCAGGGTCTGTAGAACTAAATGTGGTTCTTGGACCCTACTTTTTTATGCCGAGACATCTCAAGGAATCTTTCTTTTCTGCATCCTATTTTCCCATGCTGTCTGAATATTTATGAGGGTGGGAATGAAAAAGGGAAACCTAAACATTTATAAATGATATTTTTGTGTTGAAAAGTCATGTACTTTCCAGATTAGTAAATCTTATCTTAACTTAGTTATGAATGAATCCCTTCATTTTTCCATTAACTCACCAAAGTGTCAAACTGGCTGTGAAACTCTACTTTTCCACTACTAATTTATACTGCTACTATTCTTTTCTACTACTACTTTTCTTCTATTCTTTACCTATCATCTCTTGTCTTATCTTTGGTAGACCTTAGAAAGTTATTTTATAAAAGTAATTTGTTTCTGTTACTGTTTGAAAAAGGAATTCACTGTCATTACTTTTTACAAGGATGAAAAGTATATTCACTGCTTTATTCATTGTATTGCTTTTTACTTTTTATTACTTTGAGCAGGCTAATGAGGAATAACAGGCTAGCATAAAAATGAAAAGATTTCTATCAAAATACTTCTAAAAACTAGAAAACCTTACACCAATTAAGTAATTTCTTTTCCAATCATTATATTATTTTTGAAGTGATTTGTGGCCTTACTATAAAAGAAGGTAGTTTGTTCCAAATAAATATGTGACTTAGAAGTTAGTCCTTGGCATGACTAAGACTGAATATTCTCTGTGTATTGATACTGTGAAATAAATATTTATGGTACTGATGTGGACTATTTCAAGGATCTTTTCCTTCCATTTCCTAATGTGAAACTGAAGTAAGTGGTTGTCAAGGGATACCCGATTCTCAGTGTAATGAGCCACTGTCCTTGTTCACTGATCTCTTCCAGTCCACATTTGCTATTTTAATTTGCTGAAGATCTCTTTCTGCACTAGAATGCTCAAAATCCCCAGTAATTAGCAGTACACAATGTTTTGGAATGATGTGTGTTCATTCCTTTGTTTGAGTTTGGAACGCTCAATTTTTTATAACCTTGGCTGATAAGGCTGGTGCACTGGGTTGAATACTTTTCAGAAGCTTCTGCTGAAACAAATTTAGCAAAAGATGGCATAGTTGAATTTGCTCTGAGCAAGCCATCTTTATTCAGAATAAATACTACTCTTTTCCCAGTTCTTTTTCCCTTGTTGTTATGCTTCATCAAATCTTCCCTGGGACACTAAGAATTTAGTTACATTTTTCAGGACTTCTGTATATCCTGTTGTGAATGAAAATAGAATGCAACTCCCTGACAAAGCTAAAACAAAATGTTCTGCTAGATGGATCTGCTTTAAGAAAATGGTTTTCTCACATTAAAGATACAAGGTAATATAAGGAGTATTGGCCTACACATGCTCAGTGTATCCCAAAATGTCATAAACTGTGCCTTCCCACTTCTGCTCTCACTGAGCTGAGGGGCAAGGGCTGAACTGGGGATTTATCCATCCACATGGATGTGATTAGAAATCATTTGATCAAGCACCCTGATTTATCAAAGTTCCCAGCTGTAAGGAAGTCCTGTTCATTGTTCATGCAAACCAAAGTTTCCTTCAGACTTAACCACTCATGTTGAGGTGACGAAAACTGGGATAGTACAGATAGTGAACACAAGAACACTGGGGACACAGTGAATGCACATAACCTGTACCCCTGTTGCACACTTTTATGTACCTATTGAGGCACATCTCCTGAATGGACTCTTGTCATGTAGTCCTATATCAAACAGGATGAAGGCAAGTCAGCAGAGGGATGGAAATGAGTTCATATCCAAAGAAACTCTGCCCAGGAACATGTAGGCTTGGAGGACTTAATGTGCTTCACCTAGACCTCACTCTCAATCCCTGATCACACTATAGTGGTCACAAGAACATTAGTGGTGTCAGCCCAATCAAACCATGCTCACAACAATGTTGCTTACAGTCCTGCCACACTCACAAGTGTCCATCTGATGAAGTGGGCAAAGTCTAGAAAGGCTTATGCTATAATAAAGCTGATTAATCTTTCTGATGGCATAACTGTTTGTTCATTCATTCTTATGCCAGTTCTTGTACCATTCTATCTGCAGAGCTGGATTTTTCCCCAAGGGAAAATTTTGATAAGAAGAGGAAATGGAATCTACCATCCAATGGCACAAACCCATAGCTAATACATACAAGTATGGACCAAGTTCGACTGGGGGAATCTGACCTAGGATAAACAAGGCAAGAAGGAATAGTGTGGGGACAGATAGGAAAGGTGTTTCCTTCTTAGAACCTAAGTGAGTTGAGGGAGGGGGCAACTGGTGAGAAATAAACTTACTTTCTTTCTTCCTTCCTTCCTGCCTGCCTGCCTTCCTGCCTGCCTGCTTTCTATCTCTGAGTTTAGGAAAATTAGAAATGGGATAAAGAAAATGTTTATGGGATCAGATAAAGCTAATATTTATGAATATTTCATATGACTATGAAGATTGTAATATAGAGATAGGATCTTTTAAAATATAAACTTTGGATAAGGAAGGGTAATATATGAAAATAAATAAGCAAACACATATGTGACCCTGTCCTAAGTAAGAGATAACATGATGTAGGGGTTTTTTTTTACTGGAGGACTGTAAGTAGTGCATACATAAATGGGTATGTGTTCTGTGTTACCCTGTAGACTAGGGGTCCCGGGAGGGGCACCCAAACAACAAACCAAAATAAGTAAGATGGGGAAAATTAGCTGGAGCACTCTCTTGGCTAATGAGAGGCAGGGCAACGCAGCGAGACCTTTTATCCTATGTATACCAGTTCAGGTCAGTGAGAAGTCAAGCAGTTCAAAATACTAACAGTTTTTATTAAGCAAAGAAAATAAAACTCAAACACACCTAACTAGAGAAAGAAGAAGAAAGTTTAGAGAAATAAGCAATACGCCACCTGTCCGAAGTCCTGTAGACACCAATTGAAGATAAGGAGGGAAACCTGGCGAGTAGACCGAGGGGAATCTGTGGAGCCGAGCGGCAGTGAGGTGAAGACGAAGGTCCAAACGGAGCTTCGAGTGATTTCAGCTTAGTGATTTCAAGTGATTTCAGCTCGGTCCAGTGAGAGTTCCAGTGGTTTCAGCTTAGTGATTTCAAGTGATTTCAGCTCAGTCCAGTGAGAGTTCCAGTGATTTCAGCTCAGTGATTTCAAGTGATTTCAGCTCAGTCCAGTGAGAGTTCCAGTGATTTCAGCTAGGCTCGACGAGAGTTCCGAAGAGCTCCCAAAGTGAGACAATTTTTATAGGGACAGAACGACTGCAGGCTAGTCTGGTTTTTGCAAGAGAACAATGAGTTTTGGTCTGGGGACAAAGGCTCCGAAAGGTCTGAATTTGCATGATTGAGTTATGAACCGAATTGACAATGGTATAGCTGGTATGCAGATGTGGCTAGCTCGGCCATTAAGTGCCTGGCTTGCCAAGGTGTTTACACAGGCAAAGAGTCCTTTTTTTCTTATAATCAAGGTGTTTGTTTCGGGTGGCTACCCCCTGAAGCGGAACTGGCTATATCTGGTACTTTACAACTATCGCCCATGCCTAGCGGCGTGCTTGTTCAGCAGCGCCCAACAAACACGCGGCTCATGACGGGAAAAAGGCCGAATTGTGATATCAAAATGATATCTTTTAGTTCACCAAAGACCAGACCAGAGTGCCATGGTAACATCTGCACATGTGTTTATTGACTAGCTACAAGTCCTAAATACCCTAAAGGTACCCGATCCTGTCCAGTCCTGGAAAATAAGCAAGAGTAGCCCTGGTTAGTATTTGAATGGGAGATGGTTGATGAATACCAGTTGCTGTAGGCTGTATTTCAGAGGAAGGAACTGGCAAAACCACCTTTGAGTATTTCTTATGAAGAACATCCTATGAAATTCATTACATCACCATAAACCATAAATCATCACTATAAATCAATAGGTGATTTGAAGGTGCACATGCACACACACACACACACACACACACACAAGTCATGACACCTTCCTCTCTTCCTGTACATAGTGATGAACCAGACTGTCTCTTGGTTTGGTTCAGCATGGCTCTTCTTATGTTCTTATAAATGTTAATTATTGAACTATCAATTGATTCTTATGCACGTTTATTGAGAAGTATGTTCCATGCTGTTCGATGAGGCTCAGTTCTGAGTAGATATATGTAGGCTTGCAATATAAAAATACTTTTTAATGTTTCAGACAGATTCACTTTCAAAATCAGGATGACCAGTTAGGAAGAAAGTTCTACATCATAACAAACAGCTAGTGAAGTATACTTAAGGCCTTGTAAAAACTGTACTAAGACGAATCCAGAATTTTCCGAATCTGGATCCCAATCCCTGGAATCCACAAATCTCACAAATCTCGAATCTTTCAAATCCTTTTTTTTAAAAGAGTTTAAAAAGCAAGGGAAAGAAGGATAATGTTGGGCAAGACACACTCTCTCAGCCTCAGCAAAAGCCTAGGCAAAGGCAAACCTCCCTCTGAAGAAATCTGGCCAGGACAATTGTCATAGTTTTGCCTCAGGATCTCCCCAGATTGAAAATGACATGAAGACCCTTTCTACTCAGGGAGGAAAATGTGGATTAATCCCACATTTTCCTGCCTGTGTAAACTGGACCACATACTACAGTACAGAGATAATCCAGGTCAAAACTGGATTTTCGATGCATAGGTCCTTCTGGCATCCTGGGGTTTGTAGTCTGATGATGCACTCTGCCAGCACACTTTGGCAGACAAGGTTGTGACACCTGGTAAAACTAGAAACCCCAGAATTGTGTATGAAAGAGCTTTGGAAGGGAGCTATGGAAAGGAATCTTTCAGTTGTCCTTGAAATATCAAGACTGTACCTTGCAGTCAAGTGCTGAACTTAAATACTAAATGTTCTGTTTAAATATATTAGAATACAACCCCCAGATGTAATTTCTGAAATTGTTAGCAAAGGCCATTTTTACTCCAAGGGAAAAACTCACCTACTTGCCATCTCCCCTTGTGCGTCTGGTCTCCCAGATTTTCAGGCATCCCAGTCTCCAACAAACTATTTGGCTGGTGGATTCAAAAGATTTGGTTTGCTTATTTTGGCACAAGGATTCAGATTCATGAATCTCAAATCCTTGCCAAGGATTCAAAAGCCAAAGATTCGAGGATTCGGTTGGCCCATCCCTAGTGGAGATCACATGTTGTGTATATGCCTAAAATGTACCTTTTCCCCCCTAAAAGACTCATATCCATTTGCAGAGCAAAGGGAAAATGTTTATTACATCATTTATGGCAAAATCCCAGCAAATCTGCTGGACAAATTTGTTCATAGATTTTCCCCCACTTGCTTTCTGCTTCACAAAATACTATCTCCTGTTAACTTCACAAATAATCTGATCTTAAATGCATATAAAGTCTAAAAGCTTAAACCATAAGAACCTTCTTTATTTTAGTAGTGTTGGGGGGATGCAATTTGGAGTAATATGGAGAGTGAACATTTAACCATGTTAACCCATTTGCATTCAGTTGAGATAAGTTATCAAGAGTTCAGTAATTGAATTTCTTTCTAATTTATATAGAGTTTGCCTGCAGGGGACACATTAACTGCTAGGCCTGGGATTACATAAATTTTAAAATGTTCTGATAGAGATCAAATAGCAGCATATTACACACAAACAACATATAATAAGAGAATTTTTACATCTATTTTTTTTTTTGGAATGTTAAAAGCATTTTGCCAGATGTACATCTAACCCACAAATTAAAGGCTCCTAAATTAACTGCTATTTAGGAGCAATTGCTATTTAGGAGCAAATACAAAATAGCAAACATGTTGATACAAGTAGTAGGGTAGTAGAACCAGGGCCCAAAAGACCAAAAGATCAGGGTATTTGATTAGCAGGAATACTGACATCATCTACCACCTCCTTCAGGGTACTCAGCCACTTCTGAATTTAGCTTCAGTCTTCATAACGTGGGAAGAAATTGATTTTGCTACATTGTTGGGACCTTTCTTTAGTGCATTTCAAAGTAAATTGGAATGATTTGGTCTTATGTGTACAGTTAAGATTCATTTTGTTTGTGTTGTTGAGTTCCTTCAAGTTGTTTCCAACTTATAGCAGCCCATAGGCAAATTTATCATGGGGTCTCCTTGGCAAGGTATGTTCAGAGGGAGGTTTGTCATGGTTTCCATGGCTTAAGAAGGATTCTAATCTTGGTCTCCCAGAGTCCTAGACCAGCACTCCATAGCGTCACCAGAGCCCTTTCTGCAGGACAATGCTCTCACACATTGCCCTGTCACAATCCCAGCAGTGCCACTGCCAGGATGAGAACATGTCTCCAGTGTTCTCTTTGCAAGTGACCAGCTGCCTGTGGAAAGGAGTATGAGGGACACACTTCTTTTTTCTGCACTGCAGCCAGCCTTCTTCCCATGCTGCAGTGAGGAAGGAAGCATGTGATCGCACTTCCAGCTCTTCTGCATGGCTGGCTGCAACAGAAGGTTTGTGTGATTGGGAGATTGCAGGGATATACCCTGCAATCATGCCAGCTGGTGACATGAGAAGGGCGGGATGGCAACATCATGCAGAAGCGTTGTCATGGTCCCATCCTCTTAAGTCCCAATGTCGAGATGCTGCCATCCTGTGAAAAGGACATATGTTCACATAAAGTGGTATGTTTGTTTGGCTAACAGACCTCCTTTTCTGAAAGAAAGAAAAAAGATAAGCAACTCAATTTCTCTGTCCTAAAAGTACTGAAAACAAAGAAAAGTGTTGGGAAACTCTCAGACTGAAAACGAGCTCTGAAAACAAACTCCATACAAAATAGCTGTTTTCATTTATCTGACCTAGCATTCAATTCTGGGACAATTTAATACTCCAATAACAAAACATTCTTTGCAGGAAAGGCAGCCAAATGAAGGGCCATTCTTTCTTTAGCCACTGTTCAGAACACATCATTTGGACACTACAGTAGTCCTTGCTGTTTATTCTGTCTAATGATGCAAATGGATGTTTGATTTATTGAAAATTCTACACTGGTGAAAAAAAAGTCTCCTACCACATTTCTGTCAGCATGGAAATACTATTCAACCAGTATTGACACCACAGTGGAACCAGGCTGGATTTCTTGTGGTTTATTGAGTTGTTTGTCTCCCTTTGATATCTTAGCACTATAACACCACTATGCTTTTATACCTTATTTGATGGGAGATGATTTACAGTACCAGCACAAAATTATCCCCGGAATAGCTGCCTCTGGACACGGTGTCTTAGAGACAAACATAAACATAGCAGAGCTTCAAACAGCAAAAAGCATGTACAGCAGAGTACAACTACAACATCAGCTCTGACCCCTCTACCCAATGGTTAGTAAACTCACAGACACAGAGTTTGTCATCCAAAAATACCTGGAGGCTTTAATCTTCACAGTTGCAGTATATACATCTATACACAGGATATGCAGAGATTCAGCGCCAGAGTTTCAGGATCAGAGATTCGGACTCAGAGAGAGAGCAAGCATTTCCACTCCTGCTCACACCTGCTATACACCTGCTCACAGGTCATCATTCAGGGCCATTAGCTGATGCAACCCCTTGCCATGATTTCAGCATCATGACTCACCCCTTACTACATGTCCCCTGGGGAATGTGTCATCACTTGCTAAGCCATCCAGGTGTTCCACATGCTCATCAAATGTATTTTCCACTGGGGCAAATGTCACCACATTTTTTATCTAACATTATTTTTCTATGATTACTTGGCCTATACTAATGAAGTGACCATTTTCCTCTGAATTCAACATTTCCAGGTACCAGGTTGGATGCTTCTTCTATGCTGCAGTGCATTTCAGTATGATCTTGTCTATCTACAATCTAGTAGTATCTAGTATATAGTACTAGAGTGGTATAATGCTACCTCTACAGCACTTTTGCACTGTGACATATAGATAGATACAGATCTTGAAGAAACCTAAATATAAACAAACAACGTAACATTCAATGTAAATTTGCATACACTTAACTACACTTAACTGTTGTACTCCACCTTCCTGAGCCTTGGGGAGAGGCAGGTAAGAAATAAAAAATGTTGTTGATGTTGTTGTTATTGCCACTAGTACACAGCAGAGGTGCTAAGAGACCCTGCTAGTAAATTGTAAAGATGCATAACAGGACACTAGCAAACTTGTGCAATGCATTTTGGGATCGAGGCAGGTCACATTTGGTCTCAGTGTGTAATGGGCACCAATGCGCACAGGCACTCTTGTGATGATGATGGTGATGATGATTTCTTACTATTTCTTAGCCATCTCTTGAGTATGGATTGAGGCAAGGAGCGACATACACTCACATATTGCAGTTAAAAATATGAACACCCATTAAAAATACATGATCAGTTAAAACAGCATTGACATCAGTTAAAAAGTATACATATTTTTAAAGAACAAATTCATAACTTTAAAATTTTAAATAACTTTAAAAATGTACACAAAATGCACATAGTTTGGGGTGAACGGGTAACCATAAGATCAGAGTGAGTTTAGATGCGGAAAGTGCTCAAAGTGACAATTTTATTAATAGCAATGTCAATAGAGACTAGCAAAACTCTCTGTGACATGCTAGCTTAAGAATGCACAGTTTTATATGTTCCCTTTGCATCTTCTTGGTGGCTTCCAAACTAGTCCAAGTTAAATTTTCTAATTACCAGATCAATGATGAATAATGTGATCATTACATGACCAATAGCCATTGTGCACCACTGACTATCTGTATTGATACCAGGATAAAATAAGGGTAACAGAACACTTTCTCACTGTAAAGGAAAACCTGGTAAAGTTATTTTTTGGACTACAACTCCCAGAACTGTGAACATGGGCTAAGGAATTCTGGGAAGTGTAGCTCCAAAAAGTCTAATCTAATGTTCTTTTTGATCATGCAAACATGTTCTCATAACTTTACTTCAGTAAGATCATTGTATAAGACCCTTGTGGAAAACTTAAGCAAAACCTGAACATGTAAATTATAAAAACCTCTGGCTTAATGTGAGTTCTGTTTGCACAGGAATATACTGATATGGAAGCTATAGGGCAGATATAGAATCAATTTGCATAATCTAAAAATCTGCATAATCAGTTTTTGAACACTATCAAACTGTCAGTTTTATAGAAGGACATTGAGGATCTTATTGAATATGCATATATGTCTTCTAAAAGTCTTCTTTTCTGCTATTATTTCTGAATTATTCTGAAGAAACATGAGATCAACTTATAAATGGGCCTTTGTATTGACAGTTTCAATAATTTATGGGGAACACACTGTCTTATGTCAATTCTGGAACCTTTATGCCAACCATCAACTATATAGCTACAATGTCATGGTATTTTTAAAAGATGCATAACGAGGCCCCTTAGAATCAGAACAATTAAGTAACTCAGCTACTTCTTCAAAATTGATATTGATCTGCTGGTTTATGAGTCATTGTAAAAGAATTAGAAGTGAATCAACATTTAATGAATTCTCATTTCGGAGAATGGAATGTTGTTGTTTTCCAGATGCAAGGCTGTCTACCCCTAATTCTTTGCAGTGGGTTAAGTTATTACTGATTTGCTCTTTACATTTTCTCTGGTTACACTAGTCTAGAATGTTCATTCATTTTAATGAATGCATTTGGTCTGGTGATTGATTATATGGACATTATTTAAAAGTATTAGGTTTGTGTAGCTTTGCTTTCCATGTCTCTGAATTACATTCCATTTAAAGCTAATCTACTGCACAGAACACACTATAGAATTTATTCAAATCATCGTTTGCTTAATTTGTTTTTCTCTGTTTTCTCAAGACCTGTTTGGTATTCCAAAATTTATAAGGAATGTCTTGGAATAATGCTTTGACTGACTAAGCTATATGGAGTCCTCAAAAGCAAAAGCCTTTATAACAGTAACTTCACAGTACAATAATGGGCCATGATCCAAGTGGAGATACCTGTCTGCTACACAACATAAACTTCTTATTTTTTCAACCAAGCCTGACACTTCTGTCATGATGCATGTTAGAGTGAGAATTTTGCAGCCTTTGGGCTGTGTACAACTCTTTGTGGGGTGGAGGAGCCTAAGGCCCAGGCACTCATCAATATTTTAAACCGCGAGTGTGTGGGGATGGTGGCTCTTTTATGCACATTGATGATAAAAATGGCTTTGTGAAGTTACTGTCTGCTGTTTTGGTGTGCTCCCCACCCCAACCCTCTCTCCAAAAAAGGCTAGAAAAGTGACCAGTAGTGATGTGTGATCGCTTGCATTTTGCAGACTGAAGGTCCGTAGAACACAGCTACATTCACACACTTCCAAATGAGCCAAAAATCCATGAGCACAGCCTTCCTTCTTCTGAATTAACATGATGAATGGTAATAGATTAGCAGTATTTTAATGCTCCTTTTTCTTGGGACAGTTTAGAAAATAATGACAAACTGAATTGGTTTCTTCTCTTTGAAAGGATTTGGAATTGTCGGACCATTTTGTTCTAATCCAAGCTAAAGTCAAGAGAACCCTGAAATATTTCCCATAGAAAGTCCTTTTATTTACACTGTGTGGGAATCATTGTAGTGTGTCAACTTAACACAGCAAGGAGTTTGATATAAGGTACATCAAAAAGTTCACTGGGTAATGTTCACTATCTGTATGAGACAACTATAAAGAGTGTATGTAAGTACACTGAAGTTTTCCACTTTTATTTCAGAAAAGACATTTAAGTTTGCAACAACTGAAACTGTGCAAGAAGTTGCAGAGTTGCAGGATATGTTCATGTTGAGCTAATAGAGAATGCTCCATGGAGATGTAATAAAATATTGGAGAAACATTAATTACTATATGTGCAGCACTTGAAGGAAAACCTGCTGAACTTATTCTGAGAGAGCTGAGAAGAAAATATTCAAATAGAAAGAGTAGAAGTGAGTGCTGTGCAGAAATGGATAGTTAATCAATTGTTGTAGTTGTGGTGTGCCTTCAAGTCATTTTCTTTAAAATTCCGTTTTTCATCCCAAATGTTTTCAAATGACTATCAACTTGAATTAATTTTACTTAAAAAAATAGTATATTACTCTTGGATGCCTCTACAACACTAACATTATTGTAGAATTTTCAAGGCAGTAATTTGGGATGTTTTCCATATAAAATAAAGCATGCTACATGTATGAATAAGAATGCAACTAAGCAACTCCTCAGACTCACAGGCATCCTTCTCTTCTTTCCTCTCATATGGGTGAGAGACAGATTTGTACAGCACTTAGTTTCATCTTCAAAGAAGTTCATTTTGTTGTCACATAAAAACCAGACACCATGGTTTATAACAAACTTTGTTTACTTAAACAAGGTGTTTTAAAATCATAATCCAAGGTCTGAAGTTTGGAAACTGATCAGAATTCACTTTAAACTACAATTTGTGATTTATATAGAAAAGCTATTTGGGATTCTCTGAAAGCCACACAAAAGGAAGAGAGGACAGTACGTAAGCCTGAGGTTTTGTTTAGTTTTATTTGTGCTCATCAATTTGGTACTGAACTATGTATTACTTCAGTATTACTTATAAATTAAGGGTGTTGTTGTTCTGTGCCTTCAAGTAATTTCTGACTTATGGTGATCCTAAGGCAAATCTTACAGGGTTTCTTGGAAGAATTTGTGTAGAGGGGATTTGGCTTCTTCTGAGACTGAGAGAGAGCAACTTGCCCAAGATCACCCTTTGGGTTTCTGTGGCTGAGTGGGGGTTTGATTTGAACTCTAGTCTCCAGAGACATAGTCCAGTGTTCAAACCACTACACCGTGCTGGCGCTCCACAAAACAGGGTATGATTGGTTTATTCCATGCATAGCTTTCCCTTTTTTAAGATCATGGATTTCATCTGTGATCTAAAAGACAGCACAGAAGGAATGATGTTAGTCTCTCTAGGGAGGCCATAAAGTAAGCATCAGTACTAAAAAGTCCACTTCTGGTAGGAATCTGGCTGATTTCAGACATCGTGAGAATAGAGGTTCTCAATGAACTGAGTTTCAACTAAACTATGTGGAATATTTTAGAATATTATACTATGTCCTACACAATAGAAAGGAATATATTCATTTTAAATAGATGTTATTGTATCCTTTCATGGTTTGCTGAAGGACATTTGGGCTATCACTAACTTGTCACGGGTACACAGAAACACTTTCAATACCATCTGCAACTATACTAAGTTCTTCAGCACTGCTGAAATGCAACAAGGCTTAAGGATTATCATTACAGTGTAAAAATGTGTGTTGCAGCCTCTGAGTCACTGTATAAGCAAATTACAGTTTTTAAAAACTAAGAGATTTCCCTTGACAGGCTAAACCAATATTATAGCCATGCCAAGCAGAAAATAATGCATTATTAAGCATTTGCTGGAGAAATTGGAAGCACAGGGTGGGTCTGACTCATAAAGGACATTCTCAGTAGACTAGGTTTTACTACCTTTGTTCTTATCTCATGGAGGATGTCTAATATTTATGGCCTGGACCGTTCTTAGAATATGTGATGAAAGTAACGCAATGGAGTTTGAAGAAAACGACAGAATCATATATTTTATATTTTGATTGCCTCCTCACTGCAAAAATCCAGAAGCTTCATAAATTATGAATCCTTATTCAGCTAGTAGATATTAAAGAGGCTGTTGAAAATATGGCCAAAGAGCCACTACGTATCCATCCATATTTGTTAATGATTTAAAAAGAAATTTCTGTTGAATGTTGAAGGAAAAACTAGGCTACTTCGATCTTCATATCTGGCATATATCTTACAGAATTTGAATCAGTTACATAAACCGCATTGCTAAAGCAAGCTTTGGCAAATCTTGGGACAAGTAGAAACTGTTCATTTGATCAGATCATGGAAATGTGATTTTTTTAAAAAAGGAGGGAGGGAGGGACTGACAGCCAGCATGGCCAATGACACTGAAAAAGACCCTGCTCTGGTTTTAAAAATATTCACACATCTAAGTCCTGGTGCGTATATGGCAAATGTGCTACGAGTAGCCTAGGCAGCAGTGACACTACTGAACAGAATTAGGAAAATCCCCAAGCAAGTTACCTACCATATTGAATAATTTCCACCCAATCTTCTATATTTCCTCCTTGGTCAAGGTGTTGAAGTGCTTGGTGGGATTTCAGTTCCATGTGTTTTGAGATTATGTGGGTTATCTTGATCCATTTCTGTGAGCCTTATAGAACAGAGATTTTTTTGGTAGATGATCTGTATTGAGAACTGGATAGTGAAATGTATTCTTGTTGGTTTGTCTGGGCCACTCAACAGCATTTGATGTCATCAACAATGGTATCCATCTAAGTTGTCTGTCTGGGATAGGATTTTGTAGCATGGTTTTATGGAGGTTCTTGTTTTCTTGGAGGGTCACATTCAGAAGGTGGTGTTACATATACATAAGGGTTCCATCTTGTCTATCATGCTATTTAACACAGACAGATTCACCTTCCAGGAGTTGTTGTTTGGAAGGTCAGTACTAGTGATATACTGGTGACACCTAAATCTATCCTCTTTCCATTTAAACTGAAGACAATCGTTTCCTCTTTAAATCCATGTCTGATATTGGTAAGGGACTGGATGAGGATGAACAAATAGAAGCTTTATTCAGACAAAACAGAGCAGATTTACTTTATAGCAAAAAGGCAAATCAGAGAATAGGCATTCCATCTGTATTGGAAAGAGTTATATTCCCTTGGAAGACTCAAGTTCATAGTCTGGATGCACTCATGATTTAGCCATGCACCTAGATTTGATGACCATTTGCACAGTTAAAGTTAATAAACCAGAAGTTCAGCTTAGTATGCTGTTCCCTTAAATATCTGATCTGGCCACAACACAGTATGCATTAGTGACATCCCATTTGAATTACTATAATTCTCAATTTCAAGTTACAGTATTCTGAAAAGTGTTCAGAAACTTCAGCTGGTCTACAGTGCTGTAGTCAGACTATTAACTGGAGCTGATTTTAGGGAGCATGTGACTCCCTGGCTACAGATACACCAACTGCTGGTTTGTTTCCAGAAGAAGTAAATGTGTTGATTATATATACACTTGGGACTAGGTTCTTTGAGAGACCATGTTCTCTGTTGTGAGTCTACTGATGTTTTATAATCTTTATGGGGAGACATTTCTCTCAGTCCTGTCATTTTGTGGATAAATGAAAGAAGGCCTTCTCAGTGGGTGCTCTTAGGTCCTTCCGAGAAAGGGTAAGTCACGTCCTCAGTTGTCATTCCAGAAGTTAAAAGAAGTTCTTATTTTTATAGACTTCTGACATCTAAGGTGAGCCATTTTTGAAAAAGCACCTAAATCTGTGGGTGTTTTGCATTATTTTTATTAGGTTTTTATATCCCATTAGGTTTTTACATGCCATTTTGTAGTAAAAAGGCAATATTAATAACATCAAATCAAATCAGTACTTTACAAAGTATTTCACAAAATTCAGGCTCGGCTGAGTGAGCTAGTAGGTAAGAGGCCTATATACATATATGGCCAGTGGTAGTGATATACATATAAAAATCCTAGGTTCAACCCTTGGTACTTCAGGGAGGAATGGCATCTCATCTCATTCTCATCTCTTGCTGGGAAGAATTCCCAGATGGCTGATATGAGAATCCACATGGATTCTATGTGAACATAGCAGCACATGCCTTCCTCCAAAATGGTTGCAACCCTAGGTGCCCCACTCTTCAGATCCCCTTTTACCAATCCCAATGGGCACTCAAGTCCATTTGCCACCCAATTGGATCTGGTTCCCATGCCAAATCACCTCAACATTGTGACAATATAGCAAATCCTAACACACAAAGGGAGAAAGATTGAGGATGAAGTCTTCAAACAGACTGAAGAGGAATAGTGAGAGATAGGCTTATATAGCCCAGCCTCGAACCTACTTCCCTCTGATTCACCCACATTCCAATCACACTATCCATTATTGGCTGGGTTTCCTGCATTTTCCAAAGCCAGTGAAACCATGAGGGCTTCTGGGAAGAAGAAACTTGTTGCACCAAGAGAAAATGGCACCTGCCAATTCTGTTTCCCACCATACTGGCAAGAATTGCCATCAAGTAAGTCCAGAGCACCATTTTTTCATACCTTCTCATGTAACGGGAAAAATGCTTTGAACAGTATAAAATATTTCAAGAGTTCAAAGATTTCCTGAAAAGTATTTAAAGTCTGTTTCTTTGTTAGTCTGTGTATTGGCTTTTGCCAGAGAGTTGACATGAAGTCTTTTCAAATGCCAGCAGAAAGTAGGGTTGCAGTAACATTATATTAAAAAGTAGATATAAATTGATTAGTGTTCCCCATTGTAATGGAATTGTCAAACAACTAAACCATCTATCTCAGTATCAGGACTGGCATTGATCTGGTTATTGCTCAGGAGGATATGTGTGGATGTTTGGCTTTAATCAGACAGTCATTTCTGATGACTTGATATTAAACAGCAAAGCAGTCGCTCAGAGAGATTTTCGACTTTTTTGTTTAAAGGTTTCCCGGATGCACAAGAGACACATTATTCTTACAGCAGAATGAAAAACCAGCCAATTTGCACAAGAGGAAGAATCTATTAGCCAAGCCTGCAAATTACAGGGGGAGGGAGTATTACTGGGGTGGGCTGAGTGCAGAAAAAGTTCCTTTGCTGCCTGCCATCAGTAATGTGTCATAGGAAGCCTACACTTCACAACCAGCACCCTTTCCGCAGCGTACCTTCTCACGCTGCTGGAGTGTGGGCCTTGCGTGAAAAGCCTGGGTGGGCGGGCGGGCAGGCTCTCGCAAGCCTCCTGCTTCCCAGCTGCTTGGGCTCTGCAGCTCCTTCCTGCTCGTGTGAGAGCCTCCCCCGTGCCCCGCCCCTTCCTTCCGCAGTGCAGCCTGGGAGTTGTAGGCTGCACTGAGGAGAGGACGTGCAACAGGCTCAGCTTCAGGGGCTCCACACCGCAGGTGAGTGTGGCCCAGGCCTGTTAGCCTTGCGCAAGCGTGGCTTATTTTCGGCTAAAAGCCAAAAATAAGAAAATGCGTATTTCCTGCACTTGGCGGAAATGGGAGTGTGTCATGCAGACCACTCCTGACATTTACACAATGTTCAAGGGGCCCTTTCACTTGTACACTGCCATGTGAAAAGGGTACAAATAATGGCATCTCAAAATTCAGAAACCTGGGTATATAGGGCATTAAAGAAAGATCAGCATCTGCTTTCTAAAATGAAGTCCAATTTCACGATGTTTGCTCCAGGGATCACCAGGTTTCCTATTTAATTATATAGTGAAAAAATTTCTACACTATCCTTCATCATCAGTTTATAAATTCTGAATGGAATGATAAAAATAAAACTTAATCATCAGGGGCAGCAGTTAATAGCAGCATGGGATGGGAGGAGACATCAGATTCAATGCCTTTATGGCTGTGATCCTGGACATACTTAGCACAATGGGATCGCCTAAGACAGTGGTTCTCAACCTGTGGGTCCCCAGATGTTTGTGGACTTCAGCCCCCAGAAGCCCCAGTCACTATGGTCAATGCTCAGGGCTTCTGGGAGCTGAAGTCCACAAACATCTGGGGACCCACAGGTTGAGAACCACTGACCTAAGACTTTACTGCAACATTTAAAAGCCTGGAAGAATAAAATGAAATCTCTTTGGCACAAAATCATACCAGTAGATACTCTAAGAAGGCCTCCTATTGCGACAGTCCCAGGGATGTATGACAAAATACCTCAGAATTTGAGTGTGGACTTCTTTTTGCCTCTTTAATATAAGGCCAACAGTAAGGAATGGTGCTTCTCCTCAACAAAGATATTTTTTTCATTTTGGAATCTCCGCTTTATACCCTTTGACCAGGCTGTATCCTAAACCATATCCAAAACCAACTCCCAATGCTTCTGTGGGTCAGCTGATACACGTACATGAGTGCCTCTGCAGATCAGACATGTGATGCTTCTACAGGTCAACTGACCACTTAGTTAATGCTGGTAAACATGTGTTGGCAATGTACACATATGGCATAATACTTCTAACAGATTTTAATTATGTATGATGTAAATTATGCATGATGTAAACCACATGTACGCTCATTCCCTGTTGGTCACGTCACACTGCACTAGTTTGCCACTGTGTCAGATTCCTAATCAGTAGTTTTCAGGATCGCTACAGACTCTATAGTTTCTATATCTTATTTCCTTATTTGGGATTCAAAGAACCAACTAATTAACGGGCAAAATTTTTTTGCACCAAATAGCCAATAAGAGTGACACAACTTATTGTTACTTTCTGAATTATAAGTGGCCTTTCTGAACTGTTATTTGGATCTTAAATACCAGCGATCTCCATACATACATGCTGTACTGATCCAAATAAACATAAATTTGGAACAGTTTTTTCCAGTTACAAGAACATGACAAGAATGGCAAAATGGAAATCTTAATTTCAGAGAAATATTGATATATAGCGCCATCTCATGCTATCTTTTTGTTCTGGGTCTTAAACTTTAGTGAGTACAAGCAAGACAAACGGAAAGTGACAAATATCATGCTTCTAGCATGAATATTCCAGGCTTAATATCTGATTTTTTAACACATAAAGCATAGGTCACTAAAACTCCAGAAGAAATGAATGTGTCAAGTGCTTTGGGCCTTCATAACATATCCCAGTAGAAAAAGTACTCACATCTGTCAGCATGACTGTCCATAAGCCCCTATTCATATGCCTTGTTAGAACTCACTGATACATCATTTCTCATTCTCTGGAGGTTTAGCACAGGTAATAGAGCACAAAAGAATGCACCTTTTGTCAGTGTATTTAGACAAGCTGCTGTAAACTTTGTTAGGCACACTAGCAAGAAATAAAAAACTTTTCGTTCAGAAAAAATACTCTTGAAAACAAGTACAATCTGTAAAAGTGACTGAGACTGAGGAGGAGGAGAAGGAAGAGGGAGAGTTGTAAAAATTTGGAAAACTTAATTCAAAACTGACCATGTTTATTGGAGGATTCTGGGATTTGTTGCCAAAAAAGTAACTTTCTCAAGCTCTATTTAAAATTCTAAAACATTTCCACTCTCTTCTCAAATTGAACAGTTACCCATTGTGTGGTACACAAATAATATCTTGGTGGTTCATTGGAAAATTGAGATACCATAAGAATACGTTTTAATTATAAATGTTGTAAGAGGGAAAAGAAGAAAGCCAATTTTATTTAAAAAAACAGTAAGCAAATAGAATTATGATTTCAAGCTGCACCTCTCTGGTATCTATTTCCAAAGTGCTTTTCATGCATTCCCTCTCATGTGATTCCTACTGCATGAGGAATGAGAGGAGGAGCATTCTACCTAGCTTCACCCCTTCTGTTGCATCACTTTCTTAGGCTATTTCCACACTACACTGTTATAGTGCTATTATTCCACTATCAACATCCTATGGAATCCTGGGGTTGCAGTTTTGGGAAGGGCATTTAGAATTCTCAGCCAGAGAGCTCTTTGGCCTCAGTAAACTACAAACCCCAGAATCCCACAGGATGTTGAAACTGGAATAATAGCATTGTAACAGTGTAGTGCGGAAATGGCCTCAGATGCCCTCCCCACATTAAGAAGTTATAGTAAGGAGTCCATTGTACTAAACAAAAAGGAGACTTTAGACAATTATATAGCCTGTCTACTTGAGACATTCAGACTTCCAATGTATCAATAGAGAGAAGACTAGTCTGCTCACCAACTGGAATTACATGAAGATGGGACATATCAACAGGACTACAATGGTTCTAACATTTATTTTAGTGCGGCCTCACCTCCAGTTCTGAGACATTAAACTCCCTATCTTGCCCAACCACATTTGTCAAACATAATAGAGTGCTGCTCATACCATAATTGGAACATCTACTAGATATCTTGGGTCAGCTGCATTTTATACACATGGTGGATTCCCACTGGCCACTTCTGGAGCGTCTGTGTTTGTTTTGCACTTCATTACAAAAACTCTATTCCAACAGCCTTGACACAAGTTTTTTTTTTTTTTCCAGCAGGAAATTCTTATGCATGTATTGTGAAATGTGACTAAGAAAGTTCTTTGATACTTCCATCAAATGGGTTGATGAAATGGTTATCTTGATTGGATAATGGCTGTCATCTTCAAATCTTATGCTGCCAAGTTCAGACTCATAATTTTGGGAGGATTAAAAATGTGAACTTAATTACAAATTCATAGAGTGTCCATCTTAAGTATCCTTCTGGATGTATTTCTCAGTATCAGGACACAGCAGTAGATGCTTGAAAATTAACAAGGGCAAATCCAGACAAAATGAAACACCAGATCCCCATGGCACTTAGTAGAAGAATTACGTATGTGCTTAACCTGCTCTTTTCAAAACCAGTTAATTGCTCCATGCTGTAACATTCAACAACGAGGCCCTTTCCACACCATACCTTTTTTCGGCGCTGGGGTGCAGGGATCACATGAGCAGCCTCCAGTGAGAGGCTCTTGCGTCCCCACTGCTTCAGCTCCGCACGAGCTGCCTGCTCCAGAGCAGGTAGCACGAGAGCCCCGCCTCTTCCTTCTGCAGCACAGCGAGCCTGGGAGTTTCCCAGGCTGCGCTGGGGCAGGAAGCATGACCACTGCGGCTCTGGAGGCTCCGCACGCACGGCAAGTACACGTGGGGCCCTGGAGAAATGCACGATCGCACACCATTTTCTGCTGAAAGCCAAAAATGAAAAAGTGTGTGAGCGGCGCCTGCCCTACCCTGGAGCGTGGTGCGATTGTGAGTGCATCATGCAGATTGCTCCTCACAATCACGCAATGCTCCAGGCGCCCTTTCGCATGGCAAATGCTGTGCGAAAAGGGCCTGAATGTCCTTAGTCTTTAGACTATATGGACACTGGACAAGTGTTAAAAGGCTAACATTATTAATTGCATCTATGATATTAAAGAAGTGAAAAAAATCTGTGCAAAATGAAGACTACTTTCTCTATTCTCCTTCAATCAATCAAAACTTGAGTTTAATCTTTTTTCAAATGCATTTTTTATGTTAAAGTACTTTTTATGCCAATGTAATTTCAAACAGGGACGGAATGGGAAGTGGACATAAGCTAGGCAGGAGGGCATTATCACTTGAAATAAAAAAAAATCTAAATGTAAAATATTTTGTGCTGAAGATATTAAATACCAGCATGGTATAGTGGTTTGAGTGTTAGACTATTACTCTAGAGCAGTGGCTCTCAACTTGTGGGTCCCCAGATGTTTGTGGACTTCAGCTCCCAGAAGCCCTGAGCATTGACCATAGTGGCTGGGGCTTCTGGGAGCTGAAGTCCACAAACATCTGGGGACCCACAGGTTGAGAACCACTGCTCTAGAGACCAAGGTTCAATTCCCTCCTCAGCCATAGAAACTCACTGGGTGACCTTGGACATGCCACGCATTCTCAGCCCTGCGATAGATTCAACTTAGGGTTGCCATAAGTTGGAGACAACTGGAAGACACACAACAACAACAACAACAACTTGTTTAGACAGTTCATATAAAACTGGTTCCCTGTGTTCTTAATTCTAGACTGAACAGCATGACAAAATATTTGTCCTTATATAAATTCAGTAGCAATTGTGCAAAGTTTATATATCCGTGTTACTTCAATTGGATTATAGTGGTTTCACTCAAAATGTTCTGCTTAAACTGGTTTATGAACTGTGCAGCAAGAGAGGTCAGATCACCAGTATCAATTAACTACCATTCAGTTCTCATGCGAGCTTTGTATGTCAAATGCTTGACTGGTACCTTTTACAGTAACTACTGTTTGGTTCTAGGCATTGGCAGTACAGTGACATCTTTCATAGTCTGCAGAACAAACACACCAGCATTGTTAATGAACCCAGGAAAGGGTGGGTTCAGTGATGATGTGGATCAAGGCGACATGTAACACAGTGGATTTACAATATGTCATTCATCCTCCACCTTTTTTAAGACATGGAAAGATCTGAGCCATAATGTTCATTTGAAGCTCCCTGGGGACAGTGTGGTATAGTGGGCTGAGACTTGGGAAAACCAGGTTTTACTCTCCATTCAGTTAGGAAGGCCCACTAAGTGAATGGACCAGTCACTTAGGCCCTTTCTGCAGCTTACCTGCTTCCGGCGCAGGCACATGGGGATCGTGCAAGCAGCCTCTTCTGAGAGGCACTCGTGTCCCCTCTGCTCTGTCTCCACAGCAGTTGCCTGCTGGCCGGCAGGCAGCATGAGGGCTCCTCCCCCTCCTTCTGCAGAGCAGCCAGGTACTTTCCCAGGCTGCACCGTGGGAGGAAGTGCGAGGGCCACGTCTCCGGAGGCTCTGCAAGGACGGTAAGTGCGTGTGGGCCCCGGAGCAATGCACGATTGTGCATCATTTTCAGCAAGAAGCCAAAAATGATATATTGTGTGATCGGTGTCTGCTGGCCCCAGCAGCGTCACACGATTGTGAGGACATCATATGGACCGGTCCTCACAATTGCACAACACTCTGGAGACCCTTTCGCATGAGAAATGGTATGCGAAAAGGACCTTATTCTGAGCTTAATTTTCATAACAGAGAGTTGTGGTAGGTATATAAGGGGAGGGAAAGGGAAGAAATACAAATATAATAACAACAAAATAAAAGCCTGAGCATGAGTGGGGTGGGTTGTTAGTCTTAGGGCTGTCTGTGGCTATAACTGTCTTGCCCATGCTGTCATAATAAAATAGCACAGTAGAGTTTATTTTGTGATTTCCCCACATTAGTTTTGTGGATCTTTAGTTAAGGGGATTCTGAAAGAAATGAGTTGGCAATAATGTAGCAATGGCAATATTGATGTGTGTCTCTCTCTCTAGGGGGTAGCTATGGGAGGCCAAAATGAGGGCATTGCTCTTTCAAATAAGAATTCTACCCAGAAAGGAAATTTTTCCTCAGTCCCCTAATTTCCGGCACTGAAGAAAGTGAGATCAAACAAAAATGGAAATAAACATTGAAAACCATTCATAACTCTTGTATTTGCTGTATTTTCATTCCCTTGGTAACTTTCCCTACTTCTTTCCTTTGGATGCCTAAACTCTCTTTCTGAATGCTTCAATGAAGTTCTAAGTTATTGTAATTTTAGAAATTTGGGGACTGAAGAAATATTTCATGAGGAGACCAAAATTCTTATGAGGGCAATACCTTCATTCTGCCCTCTCTGGTAGTTATATCTCTGGGCCCTCTCCTTGTGTGAAGCCCTTCTACTATATGAGGCCTGGGACAATTGCTTTCCGTCATCCCCTGTAAAAAGCCCTTACTGCAATAATTTTTTTGACAAAAACACATCCTCTTTGCCCTCCTCACCTTTAAAAAAGCTCAGCATTCATGTACATGTAGACATGGTCCCAATGCCACTTCCACTCATCATGACATAAAACATTGTATAGATCTAATTGTTTAAAAAGAGA